>JAVIAB010000026.1:11801287-12053541 GCA_032433765.1 Megaustenia siamemsis | reverse complement strand
ATACAGATGACAACAATACAGTGCGATATCTTTAACGTAAAAAGAATTCTTAAATGTTACATAGATCCAGTCTTAACATGTGGATGCGAATCATGGACTATAGGATAACACACTAGAAAATCACCGGAGGCTGTAGAAATGTGATTTTACAGAAGAATGTTAAGAATACCATGGACAGCTAAGAAAAGTAATAAAAACGTTCTGAAAGAGGCCAAAGCAAAAAGAGAGCTAATTTCCAATATTAGGAAGAAACAATCATCATTTTTTGGCCACGTAATGAGAAGAGAACAGCTGGAATATATTGTAACAACTGGGAAAATTGAGGGACGAAGATATAGAGGGAAGCAAAGAGAAAAGATACCAGACAGCTTAAGGGAATGGCTTGGCAGAAGGTCAACAACAGAAATGAAAAATAACTGTCGAGACTGAAAGTTGTGGAGAGACATGATCACCCACGCCAGCAGACACGATACTTGATGACGATCTTGAACGTAAATTACAAAAACAAAGCTCAAACACGGTGAAGAGGGCACTTCTGGTTGGCCCGGATGTAAGCACTTTGACTGTAATGGGCACATCAGTCGTTGAGCGACATCCCTCGAGGTCTTCACTCAAAACAACCAGATAAGATGAAGTGCCGTCTTCACATCTAAAGCTGCTTGGTTCACAACAATTCACCTTTGACGTTTTAATTTCGCGCTCATTCGTGGCAATCATCATAAGCGGATCTACATTAATTTGTCATTTGTCAGGGTACTCCGAATGTTCTGTTTTCGTTCCATTTGTAGCGTAAAAGTGACGTTTCATTCGTTTACCAGGTAATGAATTCAAGACTAGTGCAGAGGTAGGAGAAATGATAACACATCAACAAGACCCTCGATAATCAAGATAAGTAGGTGGTCAGTTGTTGGACATGTGATGAGAAGAGACAATATAAAAAGAGGGTGGTCATATGTTGGTCATGTGATGATAAAAGACAATATAAAAAGAGGGTGGTCATATGTTGGTCATGTGATGATAAAAGACAATAAGAGAATAAGGTAGTCATATGTTGGTCATGTGATGAGAAGAGACAACATAAGAAGAAGGTGGTCATATGTTGGTCATGTGATGATAAGAGACAACAAGAGAATAAGGTGGTCATATGTTGGTCATGTGATGATAAGAGACAACAAGAGAAGAAGGTGGTCATATGTTGGTCATGTGATGATAAGAGACAACAAGAGAAGAGGTTGGTCATATGTTGGTCATGTGATGATAAGAGACAACAAGAGAATAAGGTGGTCATATGTTGGTCATGTGATGATAAGAGACAACAAGAGAATAAGGTGGTCATATGTTGGACATGTGATGATAATAGACAACAAGAGAATAAGGTGGTCATATGTTGGACATGTGATGATAAAAGACAACAAGAGAATAAGGTGGTCATATGTTGGTCATGTGATGATAAGAGACAACAAGAGAATAAGGTGGTCATATGTTGGATATGTGATGATAAGAGACAACAAGAGAATAAGGTGGTCATATGTTGGACATGTGATGATAAAAGACAACAAGAGAATAAGGTGGTCATATGTTGGACATGTGATGATAAAAGACAACAAGAGAATAAGGTGGTCATATGTTGGACATGTGATGATAAAAGACAACAAGAGAACCGCAAAGCAGGTCCTCAAATAGAACCCATGGGATACCAGGAAAAAGTGGTCGACCTAGATAAACACTAAAAAGAACACTGAGGCGAGAGGCAACAACAACAGGTACCAGGACCTCCCAGAAATTAAGCAACTCAACCAAGAAGGGAACCATGTGGCGAAAAACGTTGCGGGTCTTGTGCTAGGTCTGACACTTGATAACTAAGATCGTTGGACACAAATGGTCTAGGACTTCTGTCCTATGTGCCGTTTTTGGCTCGAAAGGACGACAGACAGACAGGTAGGCAGGCAGGCAGACAGATAGATAGGCAGACAGGCAGGCAGGCAGGCAGACAGACAGACAGACAGACAGGTAGGCAGGCAGGCAGACAGGCAGGCAGACAGACAGGCCGGCCGGCCGACAGACAGACAGGCAGGCAGGCAGGCAGGCAGACGGACAGAGATAGACAGACAGATATACAGACAAAAAGACAGACATACAAGTAATGCTGCGCCGACATAGTGGCCCATTGATTGGAGGTTCGCTTAAGTCCACCTAGCTGTAGCAGTGGTTCTTAACGCGTCTTTGCGCCCACCGCGTGTTTTCTTGGTGCCAGGAAAGTTCCAGCTAATTACGTCATTTATTGACCGGCATTCAGTTGAACGAAGAGTGAGAGAAAAAAAGGAAAGAATAAAGCAAACGCTGACTTTGTTTCCTTCCCAATGAACAGAAGCGGTAACCGTCGACAACAAATGGTCAGAAGAAGGCAGGAGCTACTGAGTTAAGTGCTCTGTGCACACCGTGAGCTGTGTGTTTCATCCGTTTTGATCATGTTTCGATATTCCAATTGTTTATGATGAATAATGATATCGTATGACAGGGAATAGTTGGCTGTGTTCACTTTCTGTACGGTTTCGCCTTATGCCTTATGGCGTGTGCTGAGACTGCTATGACGATGACTACAGCTACCTTTCTTTGTTTGGGAGATGAGATAGTAATTCGGATAATTCCACTGACACGGGCGGTTGAGCAGTTATGGATTTTTAATTCGTTTGCAGTGATACCGGGGCCTTACATAACCAAAGAGCCAAAGAAGAAATCAGATTTAGCGGTTGAAGTTAGCCTTGATGCTGTGGAAAGACTTGAGTGGAGCTGAACGAAAATTGACATCAATCATACTTCTCCAACTTTGAAAATCTGACAGAAAAATACAATGTCAAAAACGGCTCTAGTACAGTTCAGTGTAATGCTTTCTTTTGTAATGCTTATTTTTTCTGGTTATCTTCACAAGGTATGTAATATTTTGTTGCTAAGATACAGTACCTTCCTTATATTTATGTTTTCTTTAAAAAGATGGATACATATTAACCGTGCGACATAGATCGGAGTAGTCGTAGTTAACAAATAGTTTGGACACTGGCTCTCGCAGCTCCTTGGAAAATGTCTCAGTGATCCCGTGGGCAAACATAGGTTGAGAACCTTTGGAATAAATGAATGCCTGACTTGTAGAGATCTGGAAGCTAGTTACAGCCATGGGAGGCCGTGTCTCCTTCAATTTCAAATGTTGTGACGTAACAATGTAAGTTATTTGCATTAAAATATCAACTCTGACAATGATATCTCGCGGCGACAGCACTAGGCATGCAGCTTTTATCCTCAAGCTTCATAGTAAACTAGTGGTGTTTGCAAGAAATTCGATGAAGACGACAATGATAACCTCCATCCCCTAACTGTTGTGTTACGTTAGAGAGCGTCATTAATGTAGCGGTAACTGGTTGACTTAGATCGTCATTAATGTAGCGGTAACTCGTTGACTTAGAGCGTCCTTAATGTAGCGGTAACTGGTTGACTTAGAGCGTCATTAATGTAGCGGTAACTGGTTGACTTAGAGCGTCATTAATGTAGCGGTAACTCGTTGACTTAGAGCGTCATTAATGTAGCGGTAACTCGTTGACTTAGAGCGTCATTAATGTAGCGGTAACTGGTTGACTTAGAGCGTCATTAATGTAGCGGTAACTCGTTGACTTAGAGCGTCATTAATGTAGCGGTAACTGGTTGACTTAGAGCGTCATTAATGTAGCGGTAACTCGTTGACTTAGAGCGTCATTAATGTAGCGGTAACTCGTTGACTTAGAGCGTCATTAATGTAGCGGTAACTCGTTGACTTAGAGCGTCATTAATGTAGCGGTAACTGGTTGACTTAGAGCGTCATTAATGTAGCGGTAACGGTTGACTTAGAGCGTCATTAATGTAGCGGTAACTCGTTGACTTAGATCGTCATTAATGTAGCGGTAACTCGTTGACTTAGAGAGTCATTAATGTAGCGGTAACTGGTTGACTTAGAGCGTCATTAATGTAGCGGTAACTGGTTGACTTAGATCGTCATTAATGTAGCGGTAACTCGTTGACTTAGAGCGTCATTAATGTAGCGGTAACTGGTTGACTTAGAGCGTCATTAATGTAGCGGTAACTGGTTGACTTAGAGCGTCATTAATGTAGCGGTAACTGGTTGACTTAGATCGTCATTAATGTAGCGGTAACGGTTGACTTAGAGCGTCATTAATGTAGCGGTAACTCGTTGACTTAGATCGTCATTAATGTAGCGGTAACTCGTTGACTTAGAGAGTCATTAATGTAGCGGTAACTGGTTGACTTAGAGCGTCATTAATGTAGCGGTAACTGGTTGACTTAGAGCGTCATTAATGTAGCGGTAACTGGTTGACTTAGATCGTCATTAATGTAGCGGTAACTGGTTGACTTAGATCGTCATTAATGTAGCGGTAACTGGTTGACTTAGAGCGTCATTAATGTAGCGGTAACTGGTTGACTTAGAGCGTCATTAATGTAGCGGTAACTGGTTGACTTAGAGCGTCATTAATGTAGCGGTAACTGGTTGACTTAGAGCGTCATTAATGTAGCGGTAACTCGTTGACTTAGAGCGTCATTAATGTAGCGGTAACTCGTCGACTTAGAGCGTCATTAATGTAGCGGTAACTGGTTGACTTAGAGCGTCATTAATGTAGCGGTAACTCGTTGACTTAGAGCGTCATTAATGTAGCCGTAAGTCGTTGACTTAGAGCGTCATTAATGTAGCGGTAACTCGTTGACTTAGATCGTCATTAATGTAGCGGTAACTCGTTGACTTAGAGCGTCATTAATGTAGCGGTAACTCGTTGACTTAGAGCGTCATTAATGTAGCGGTAACTGGTTGACTTAGAGCGTCATTAATGTAGCGGTAACTCGTCGACTTAGAGCGTCATTAATGTAGCGGTAATTGGTTGACTTAGAGCGTTATAATTGTAGCATGGATTGGAATTCAACTTGACGCACTAGAGAAGATATAGAGGGTATCTGTATGACTGAACTGGTGACGATAATGGCAGCGAGCACTGGCCTCCCCGTTGCCAAATGTAATGGTACATTACCGTGAAATGTAATACGTCACTCCCCTACGTCATTATATATATATATATATATATATATATATATATATATATATATATATATATTACAGCGTCGGTAAGTTTGAAACACTTAGCACTCCTGTAACACACGATGATAGTGACATACTTTTACTATCTTTGTGGTGCTATAGTCCCAGTTCCTCCCCCCCCCCCCACACTTTCAACCCCCTCGCTCCACTACCACGCCCCTGCCTTGTGGTATTACACTCGACTAACCGCAAGGTTCAAGTACCACTAAAACATCTGTACGGAGAGTAGAAGATGTGACAAGGAAATAGAAGAAAATGATGTCAAAGGGTCAAGGGAATGACTTGATAAACGCGCACATTAAAAGTATGTCAATGAGTTGTCGTCCCCTCCTGATAACTTTGGTAAACAAATAAACTAGGGAACAAGAAGAATGAAAGAAATTGTGCCGTGTTTTGTAATGTGTGTGCTCATCGTGGCCGTATTTTTGTTAAGCCATCAACACACCTTTGACTCCCATGGTCAGGATTACGCCATTCTGGTTCAGAAAAATCCTGTAGCGTTCAAGACTGGCTGGCTCAGAATTTGTGTCTCAGGGACCTCTGTAGTCTGGTTGGGACAACCACCCGACTGGGCTACCGACGTTCGGACAACCTGTATTCGATTCCCGCTGGTTGCAGTGTGAGTTGTACTGGTTGGGGAAAAAAAATTACTCCCGCGATCGACCCAGCCGCTGGCAGAAATGTGTACCAGGGTAGTACTCTGGGAAGGTGAGGAATACCGCCTCGCTTCGTAAGTTTCGATGCTTGAAGCAGCACTGTCCCGAAGTCTCCGAACACTTCTGGATAGGCGGCCGAGCACATATGGGTGGAAACTTGCGTGCGCGCTAAGTCACCAAATCAAGTCTCGTACTTGACCTTTTGTCTTCTAGCAGGATAACAATGTTTTGAAATAAACAGAAAACAAATATGGATGGATGCTATCTTGAGTGTATATATCATGTCTACAGTTAGGCTAAACAGGGGCCATGGGATAGTTCCCTAGGGAGAGTGAAAAAGGGGGAAAAGAAGGGAGAGAATGAGATACAAAAGAAAGTCGGGTGTGGTAGAAAGAGGGGAAGAAAAGGAATGAGAGGAAAAGATAGAGAGCGAGGAATATATAAGGAGAGTGGTGGGAGAGAAGTGGAGTAACGTGGGAAAGGGGGCGTGAGGGGCAACTGCAAGGGTGTGAAATATTCGCATTGTCCCGAAGGCATTGATAACCCAGGCTACGCCACTGGAGGATAGATAATTAAAGAGGAAAAAAAATTAAGAAATTAAGAGAAAGAGAGAAGACATAGAGATGAGGAGAAAGCGACATTGCGAGAGCCAGTTGTCTAGGAGTGGCCAAAGCCAAGACCTCTACGTTAAGCATTTCGTCTACATCTCTCAGTTCCTGGCATATTGTTCCCGCCAGCACTAACCAACGAGACTGTACAACCACAAATGACATTTCCTGGCTATCGTAAGAAGACCATGGTCTGGTTTCAATTCCTCTGTGATTTGGTTATTGTACAACCACTATCTTCATGAACAGCACTATAACTAGTGATATATATATATATATATATATATATATATATATATATATATATATATATAGTGATGCATATATTTATCTATCTATCGTCTTTTCGAGCCGAAGACGGCACATAGGGCAGAACCACAATCTCAAAAAACAGAAACCTTGCGTGCCAAAATGGCACATATTGCAGAGATGTATATATAATGATATATATATATAGTGTCACCATCTTCATGAATGCCTTCTGGACAATGCAAATAAACAATGATTGTACGACCATCACTGTTATATAGTAGCGCTTATTTCCTGTAACATGCAACAGTGGGGGCCAGCGATTGTTTCTGTATCGATAATTTGTGAATGTGCTATCTAGTGGCATTGTCCTTATATGATATACTTCTCTTCAAGGCACGAATAATCATATCTTAATTTGTCGACATACGTGTGTTCTCTTCATGGATGCAGTACACGGCAATGAACGGTTGATCCATCATCAAAGGCCAGTACCATGAAAAATGGAAACAAGAACACGAAAAGTATAACGAGAGGAACGGATACCTGAAACTATCAAGGAGGGATCAAGTCATCATACTTCGCCTACGCAATCGCCACAACAGATTGACAAACCACATGTTCACCAAACTCAAAATAGGAACTACCAGCCAATGCCACTGTACACTGGACAACATGACAACTAAACACATGCTACAGGATTTCCCCAAGAACACAGACTTTAGAAGGACAATGTGGTCCACACCCACCTCCCTGGAAGAGAAACTATACGGGGTAACCGAATCACTTAAAAAGACAGCTGACTTCATAAGAGAGTCCGGAGTCCTAGTCTGAAAGAGCCATGATCGCAGAAGAAGAAGAAGGATTAATATTCGTCACATCTCAACACTAAATGGAGAAAGCTGAAGTCAAATTGTTGAAACGATGTCAAGACTGCTCAGCCACGGGGGTGGTGATGGAGGCACGTGCTTGTTGCTTGTGTGGACACGTGCAGACCTGAGCGAGAACATTCGCTGCAATGGATGTCATTAGCAATAATATTGTGTAGCGCCATCCTGGCCCCGTTATTACCCCTAGTTATAGAACTGTTCATGAAGATAATGGCGCTTACATAACAACAACTAGTGGCAGAATTATTAATGAAAATAGTGGCGCTTACACATCAACAACAAGTGGCAGAACTATTCATAAAGATAGTGGCGCTTACACATCGACAGTCAGTGGCAGAACTATTCATGAAGATAATGGCGCTTACACATCGACAGCCAGTGGAAGAGTTATTCATGAAGATAGTGGAGCTTACACATTGACAACCAGTTGCTAGAACTATTCATGAAGATAGTGGCGCTTACACAATGACAACAAGTGGCAGAGCTATTCATGAAGATAGTGGCGCTTACACAATGACAACAAGTGGCAGAGCTATTCATGAAGATAGTGGCGCTTACACAATGACAACAAGTGACAGAGCTATTCATGAAGATAGTGGCGCTTACACATCGACAAGCAGTGACAGAGGTATTCATGAAGATAATGGCGCTTACATAACGACAACCCAGTGGCAGAACTATTCATGAAGATAGTGGCGCTTACACATCAACAGCCAGTGGCAGAGCTATTCTTGAAGATAGTGGCGCTTACATAACGACAACTAGTGGCAGAATTATTAATGAAAATAGTGGCGCTTACACATCAACAACAAGTGGCAGAACTATTCATGAAGATAGTGGCGCTTACACATCGACAGTCAGTGGCAGAACTATTCATGAAGATAATGGCGCTTACACATCGACAGCCAGTGGAAAAGTTATTCATGAAGATAGTGGAGTTTACATATTGACAACCAGTTGCTAGAACTATTCATGAAGATAATGGTGCTTACACATAGACAGCCAGTGGCAGAACTATTCATGAAGATAGTGGCGCTTACACATAGACAGCCAGTGGCAGAACTATAGTAGTAGTAGTGGCGGTTAATGCCCCCCCTTTTCTGCCTGTATACTTTATATAGAAAAAAACGCAGCTGCGTGTATACTTTTTATATAGAAAAAATCGCAGCGGTTAATGCCCCCTAACCTTTTCTGCGTGTATACTTTCTATACAGAAAAAAAAACGAAAAAAAAAACGCAGCAAGACGGATCGACCAAGACAGCGAGACCTTGGTGAGCATAGGTGACCTCGTGATGCGCACTGCCTCACGATATGTGTGTGCTTGTAAATAAATAGTGTTGTGATGAGTTGAAAAGGGAGGAAAGAAGGTGCTAGCTCTAGCTTGCTCATCAGTAATACTGGTTCGCTATCTCTCTCTCTCTCTCTCTCTCTCTCTCTCTCTCTCTCTTTCTCTCTCTCTCTCTCTCTCTACTATTCCAGCCTAGATTTCCCTCCATTGAAACACTTACTCATTCTCTCCATTTATCCCTATCATCGCGCCTTCCTTCTCTCTCTCTCTCTCTCTCGCTTTCTCCCCTATCCTCTCTTAGACTTCTAACCTATCAGTCCACCCTCCGCCTCTCCCTTTAGCTCCCCCGCCCGCCCTCATATTTTTAGCGTCCCTCCTATTGTAACACTTGATTATTCTCACCATTAATACATAGCATCTCACCTTCTTTCTCATAGGCTTCTCTCTCTCGCTCTCTCTCTCTCTCTCTTGCGCTCTTCTAACCCCGACTAGACTTCTCTCCTACCATTCCACCTTTCTTCCTCTCTCTCTCTCTCTCTCTCTCTTTACCTCGCCTAGCGTTCCGCCTTCATTCGTATTTTTACCTTACCACCAGTGTAACACATTAATAACATTGAATATCAATTACAAAAAGACTTGAAATATCTACTTTTTAAAGAACCAATAAGATAAACATATGAAAAACGAAGGAATAATACACTCGACAAGGCTTAACAGACGTACTTTATACACATCACCATTAATACAACTGAAATTCCTTTAATGAAAACCTATCACATCGTTAGGAGCTAAGAGAAAAAGAGAAAAAAAAAAATTCAACTTACACCGTAAAATATTCCACTACAACACAGACCGCTAGACTGAACAGTACTATGAAAATAAACGGCCGTGAATCAAGCGCGCTTATAACACGAAATCTCACATCCGACTAGTTTAAATATAATCTGGTAAATAAAAGTTAGGAGACAAGGGCAGAAACCTAGGAGGCAAGGGCAGAAACCTAGGAGGCAAGGACAGAAACCTAGGAGGCAAGGACAGAAACCTAGGAGGTAAGGGCAGAAACCTAAGAGGCAAGGGTAGAAACCTAAGAGGCAAGGTCAGAAACCTAGGAGGCAAGGGCAGAAACCTAGGAGGCAAGGACAGAAAACTAGGAAGCAAAGGCTGAAAACAAGGAGGGAAGATCAGAAATCTAGGAAGCTGTGTTAGAAAACAAGGAGGGAAGGTCAGAAACCTAGGAGGCAAGGTCAGAAACCTAGGAGGCAAAGGCAGAAACCAAAGAGGCAAGGGCAGAAACCTAGGAGGCAAGGTCAGAAACCTAGGAGGCAATGTCAGAAACCTAGGAGGCAAGGGCAGAAACCAAAGACGCAAAGGCAGAAACCAAAGAGGCAAGGGCAGAAACCTAGGAGGCACCTCGATGGACAGCTAGACAACGGAAGAAGCAGAGATTATCATTGTAAACTTTAGAATGGGAATCGGTTTGAAGGATATTATTACCTTGATTTGATGCAATGTAGTGTGGGATATCTAGCAGACACCCTATAGGATAATCTTGAAGTTTATAAACATAAACACTCGTACTGACTAAGGCTTCCAATGTGTATTTGGTTGTCTCCCTATTTTTGTCTGTATAACCTAATATATCACTTTCATTTAATCTATCGATAAACGTTTCAAAGTCATTTCTGTTGTTAACTAACAAGGGTTTGTCTAACCCTGTCGCGTTATTTGAGCTTGCGTGAAAGTAACGCAGCCCCTGTGTATAGGCCAAATCGCAAACATTTTACCCCCAGAACACAAAAAATTTAGGCTCATACTCAAAATGTCGATCCCAAAACCATAAAAATCTACTCCCATACTCATACTAGTTAGACACATCGAACAGATAGTTACATCCAAAGTCCCAAATAGTTAGGCCAAATCACTAACATTTTACCTCCAGAACACAAAAAATTTAGGCTCATGATCAAAAAGTCGACCTCAAAACCATAAAAATCTACTCACATAGTCATACTAGTTAGACACAACGAGCAGGAAGTTATATTCAAGGTCCAAAGTGTTAGACCAAATCAATAAGATTTTACCACCAGAACACACAAATTTAGGCTCATATTAAAAAAGTAGACCTTAAAACTCTACAAATCTACTCTCATACTCATACTAATTAGACACAACGAGCAGATAGTTATATTCAAAGTAAAAAAAGTTTGGCCAAATCGCAAATATTTTACCCTATAACACAAAAATTCAGGCTCATACTCAAAAAGTCGACCTCAAAACCATAAAAATCTACTCACATAGTCATACTAGTTAGACACAACGAGCAGGAAGTTATATTCAAGGTCCAAAAAGAGTGGCCAAATCACTAACATTTTACCTCCAGAACACAACAATTTAGGCTCATACTAAAAAAGTCGACCTAAAAATCCCAAAAAAGCTACTCACATAGTCATAATAGTTAGTCACAACGAGTAGAAAGTTATATTCAAGGTCCAAAAAACATTATTTTAGACATCCACATAGCAAAAAGGCACTTATAACTCACTTTCGAAATTGTTACCCCCTTACTATTTTTAGGGATACGCCCATAAAGTCGGTAAAAATCGTAAATTTTCACTCTAGGCATACCCCCAAACTTTATTTTAGACATCCCCATTGCAAAAATTTACATAAAAAACCACTTTTAGGATTTTACCCCCTTATCATTTTTGAGGGTTACGCCCATAGAATTGATAAAAATCGTAAATTTAACACGTAGGCTTACCTAAAACTTTATTTTAGACATCCCCACACCAAAAATTTACTTCAAAATCACTTTTGAAATTGTAACCCCCCTTACCATTTTTGAGGGTTACGCCCCTGAAATCGATAAAAATCGTTAATTTAGCACGTAGGCTTACCTAAAACTTTATTTTAGACATCCCCACACCAAAAATTTACTTAAAAATCACTTTTGAAATTGTTACCCCCCTTAAAATTTTTCTCCTAGGTTTCTGCCCTTGCCTCTTTGGTTTCTGCCTTTGCCTCCTAGGTTTCTGACCTTGCCTCCTAGGTTTCTGACCTTCCCTCCTTGTTTTCTAACACAGCTTCCTAGATTTCTGATCTTCCCTCCTTGTTTTCAGCCTTTGCTTCCTAGTTTTCTGTCCTTGCCTCCTAGGTTTCTGCCCTTGCCTCCTAGGTTTCTGACCTTGCCTCTTAGGTTTCTACCCTTGCCTCTTAGGTTTCTGCCCTTACCTCCTAGGTTTCTGTCCTTGCCTCCTAGGTTTCTGTCCTTGCATCCTAGGTTTCTGCCCTTGCCTCCTAGGTTTCTGCCCTTATCTCCTAACTTTTATTTACCAGATTATATTTAAACTAGTCGGATGTGAGACTTCGTGTTTATAAGCGCGCTTGATTCACGGCCGTTTATTTTCATAGTACTGTTCAGTCTAGCGGTCTGTGTTGTAGTGGAATATTTTACGGTGTAAGTTGAATTTTTTTTTCTCTTTTTCTCTTAGCCCATAACGATGTGATAGGTTTTCATTAAAGGAATTTCAGTTGTATTAATGGTGATGTGTATAAAGTACGTCTGTTAAGCCTTGTCGAGTGTATTATTCCTTCGTTTTTCATATGTTTATCTTATTGGTTCTTTAAAAAGTAGATATTTCAAGTCTTTTTGTAATTGATATTCAATGTTATTAATGTGTTACACTGGTGGTAAGGTAAAAATACGAATGAAGGCGGAACGCTAGGCGAGGTAAAGAGAGAGAGAGAGAGAGAGAGAGAGAGAGAGGAAGAAAGGTGGAATGGTAGGAGAGAAGTCTAGTCGGGGTTAGAAGAGCGCGAGAGAGAGAGAGAGAGAGCGCGAGAGAGAGAAGCCTATGAGAAAGAAGGTGAGATGCTATGTATTAATGGTGAGAATAATCAAGTGTTACAATAGGAGGGACGCTAAAAATATGAGGGCGGGCGGGGGAGCTAAAGGGAGAGGCGGAGGGTGGACTGATAGGTTAGAAGTCTAAGAGAGGATAGGGGAGAAAGCGAGAGAGAGAGAGAGAGAGAGAAGGAAGGCGCGATGATAGGGATAAATGGAGAGAATGAGTAAGTGTTTCAATGGAGGGAAATCTAGGCTGGAATAGTAGAGAGAGAGAGAGAGAGAAAGAGAGAGAGAGAGAGAGAGAGAGAGAGAGAGAGAGAGAGAGAGATAGCGAACCAGTATTACTGATGAGCAAGCTAGAGCTAGCACCTTCTTTCCTCCCTTTTCAACTCATCACAACACTATTTATTTACAAGCACACACATATCGTGAGGCAGTGCGCATCACGAGGTCACCTATGCTCACCAAGGTCTCGCTGTCTTGGTCGATCCGTCTTGCTGCGTTTTTTTTTTCGTTTTTTTTTTTTCTGTATAGAAAGTATACACGCAGAAAAGGTTAGGGGGCATTAACCGCTGCGATTTTTTCTATATAAAAAGTATACACGCAGCTGCGTTTTTTTCTATATAAAGTATACAGGCAGAAAAGGGGGGGCATTAACCGCCACTACTACTACTAACTATTCATGAAGATAGTGGCGCTTACACATCGACAACCAGTTGCTAGAACTATTCATGAAGATAGTGGCGCTTACACATCAACAACCAGTGGCAGAACTATTCATAAAGATAATGGCGCTTACACACCGACAACCAGTGGCAGAACTATTCATGAAGATAGTGGCGCTTGCACATCGACAACCAGTTGCTAGAACTATTCATGAAGATAGTGGCGCTTACACATCAACAACCAGTGGCAGAACTATTCATGAAGATAATGGCGCTTACACATCGACAACCAGTGGCAGAACTATTCATGAAGATAATGGCGCTTACACATCGACAACCAGTTGCTAGAACTATTCATGAAGATAGTGGCGCTTACACAGCAACAACTAGTGGCAGAATTGTTCATGAAGATAATTGTGCTTACACATCGGCAACCAGTGACAGAACTATTCAAGAAGATAATGGCGCTTACACATCGACAACCAGTGGCATAACTATTCATGAAAATAGTGGCGCATACACATTGACAGCCAGTGGCAGAGCTATTCATGAAGATAATGGCGCTACACATCAACAACCAGTGGCAGAGCTGTTCATGAAGATAGTGGCGCTTACACATCGACAACCAGAAACAGAACTATTCATGAAGATAATAGCGCTTACACATCGACAACCAGAAACAGAACTATTCATGAAGATAATAGTGCTTACACATCGACAACCAGAAACAGAACTATTCATGAAGACAGTGGCGCTTACACATCGTCAACCAGAGGCAGAACTATTCATGAAGATAATAGCGCTTACACATCGACAACCAGAAACAGAACTATTCATGAAGATAATAGCGCTTACACATCGACAACCAGAAACAGAACTATTCATGAAGACAGTGGCGCTTACACATCGTCAACCAGAGGCAGAGCTATTCATGAAGATAGTGGCGCTTACTTAACGACAACCAGTGGCAGAGCTATTCATGAAGATTGTGGCGCCTACACAATGACAATCAGTTTACGGAACTTTTCATGAAGATAGTTGCGCTTATATATAGTAGCATCATATCATACCATATCTTATCATAAATAGCAGAACATATCATAACCTAACATAATAGAATATAACATTGCAAACATAACATGACATAATATAATATAACAGCAAAACATAATATAACATAACATAATACAACATAACATAACAAAATAAAATAACATAATAACATAACAAAATAACATAGCAACATAACAACATAACAACATACCAAGATAACAACATATCAACATAACATAACATAACAACATAACATAATATAATACATGACATAATATGACATAACATAACATAACAACATAAAATAATATAACACATTACATAATATAATATAATATAATATAATATAATATAATATAATATAATATAATATAATATAATATAATATAATATAATATAATATAATATAATATAATATAATATAATATAATATAATATAATATAATATAATATAAAATAATATAATATAATATAATATAATATAATATAATATAATATAATATAATATAATATAATATAATATAATATAATATAATATAATATAATATAATATAATGTAATGTAATGTAATGTAATGTAATGTAACATTGCGTGGATTTCTTGAAACGAGGAAAATAAAGCATGTTGGTCAGGTAAAATGACATCACTGTTTACAGGAGAAGATCATGGAGGGCATGGTACCAGCTAGACAGGAAGGCACACACAAAGACGGTGTAAGACAGTACAGAGGAGCTGTAATTGACTGTAGCAGACGCTGGGTATCTTGTGTAGAGCAGGGAGCACGTTCCAACAGTGTAGTTGTAATCTCAGCCTAGTTCCAACATGGGTAATATATTTATGTTCTATATGTAAACATATGTATGTTCTATATGTAAACATATGTATGTTCTATATGTAAACATCTATATGTTCTATATGTAAACATCTGTATGTTCTATATGTAAACATATGTATGTCCTATATGTAAACATATGTATGTTATATATGTAAACATATGTATGCTCTATATGTAAACATCTGTATGTTCTATATGTAAACATCTGTTTATTCAATATGTAAACATGTGTATGTTCTATATGTAAACATCTGTATATTCTATATGTAAATATATGTATGTTATATATGTAAACATCTGTATATTCTATATGTAAATATATGTATGTTCTATATGTAAACATCTGTATGTTATATATGTAAACATATGTATGTTCTATATGTAAACATCTGTATGTTCTATATGTAAAAATATGTATGTCCTATATGTAAACATCTGTATGTTCTATATGTAAACATCTGTATGTTCTATATGTATGTTCTATATGTATGTTCTATATGTAAACATCTGTATGTTCTATATGTATGTTCTATATGTAAACATCTGTATATTCTATATGTAAAAGTAAAGTAAATTACCCCTGTCACGCCAAGTGGCGTATAGGGAATATTGTGTTAGTGACTATTAATTTTACAGACCTTCGGCTCATGATTTTTGGGGTAATGTGGTCGGTATTACGCCCGTGCCGCTTTACTTTCATAGAAAAAATTCCGGTACCCATTAAAGGCTGGGTGAACCGCAAGCCGTCGATTCGGATCGAACCCTACTTCTTGTCCTTTGTAGTCCAGTTCACTAACCACTGAGCTATTGCGGCTCCCATATTCTATATGTAAACATCCGTATATTCTGTATGTAAACATCTGTGGTGGCCTCGGTAGCCTAATTGGGAAAACCACCCGACTGGACTACCGACGTTCGGACAACCCGTGTTCCATTCCCGCTGGGAGCAGTTTGTGGGTTGTACTCGTGGTTGGACAAATAGAAATACACCTGAGCATAACCCAGCCGACGGCAGAAATAGGTACCAAAATAACACGCTGGGAAAGTGAGGATTAGTGCTCGCTCGTGAGTTATGATGCTTGAGGAGACACCAGACAGGAGTCTCCGAACACTTCTGGAAAGACGGCTGAGCCCATATGGGTAAAAACCTGCGTGCTAAGACGCAGATTCAAGTCTCGTACCTTTAATTTATGTAAACATGTTTATATTCTAATTATAAATATTTGTATATTCTATATGTAAACATATGTTTATTCTATATGCAAACATCAGTATATTCTATGTGTAAACATCTGTATATTTTATATGTAACCATATTTATATTCTCTATGTAAACATCTGTATATTCTCTATGTAAACATATGTATATTCTATATGTAACTATAGTTATATTCTATATGTAAACATCTATATGTAAACATCTTTATTCTATATGTAAACATCCCTAAACGAGCATCAGTTAACATCAAGTTAAATTTAGATTTACTAAAATCAGACAAGAAGCTGCAAGACAAATATAAAATCACATTTCAGAACCGGTACAATGCAATAGAGAAGGTACAAAGCATTGATGAACAGTGGGAAATGCTAAAAGAATCAATGCAACAAACATCAAAAGAGTTCATACCACCAGTGAGGACAAATTCAAGGAAGAAATGGATGACAGACGACATTTTGCAGCTAATGGATACAAGAAAAAGAAATAAAGGAAATAAAGATGAGTATAAGAGATTAAATAAAGAAATTGTAGTAAAATGCAATGAAGCAAAACAAGCATGGCTAAAAGAGAGATGCAAAGAGATTGAAATGCAACAAAAAGGAGATGCTAAAGCTATATACAAACAAATTGAGGAATTAACAGGAAGAAAAACGCAATCAAAAAATGGATGTCTAAGATCAAAGGAAGGAGAACTGTTGATTGAACAAGAAAGCACAAGGGAACGATGGACAGAATACATTAAAGAACTTACATTATATAATACATTATCTCCTTTATAATGATGAACGAACAGAAGTAAATGTTAAGGATAATGGAGAAGGACCAGAAACACTCAGAGAAGAAGTGGAATACACCTTGCGCAATATGAAAGCAGGAAAAGCCCCTGGACCAGATAATATAACTAAAGAAGAGATTGAAGCCATGGGTGATTTTGGAACAGAAATAACAAAAATATTGAATGATATCTACAACAGCGGATATATACCAGACGACCTGCTCAAATCAATATCCATAGCCCTACCAAAGAAATCAGGTGCGATTGAATGCGATGATCATTGCACAATAAGCCTTATGAGTCATAAGACTAAGATATTACTAAGATTCGTCATGCGAAGAGTGCGAAACAAAATCAGTCCAGAAATTAGCGGTGAACAGTGTGGTTTTGTTAGAGGTAAAGGAACAAGTAATGCCATTTATATCATAAGATCTTTAGTAGAAAGAGCCATAGAGGTGAAAACAAATCTATACCTATGTTTCATAGATTACACCAAGGAATTTGATAAAGTAAAGCACCAAGAAATAATCAAAATTTTAGAAAGCATAAGTGAGACAGCAAAGATCTAAGAATAATAAACAACATGTACTGGCAACAAACAGCGGCCATAAGAACTGGAAACCAATTGGGAATGTTTCAACAAATAAAACAGGGTTTTAGACAGTGTTGTGTGCTGTCACCAGATTTGTTTAATATTTATAGTGAGATTATTTTAAGATCCATAAGGGACATGCCTGGAATAACAATTGGAGGTCATAATATAAATAATCTAAGGTATGCTGATGATACAGTCTTAATCGCTAAGAGTTAAAATGAGTTACAAGAAATGTTGGATATTATAGTGAAGGAAAGCAAAAATAAAGGACTCAGCCGTAATAGCAAAAAGACAGTAGTAATGGTAACAACAAAGAAAAAGACATCACCTCAGTGCAAAATAAAGACAAGTGGAACAATATTAAAACAGGTAAATGAATTTAAATATTTGGGAACTTTGTTAACCTCAGTCGGAAGATGTACAAAAGAGGTGAGACGCAGAATGGCTCAGGCAAAAGCAGCTTTCCAAAAAATGACGAAGATACTATGTAATCCATTTTTGACAATAGAAAAAAGAAAAAAGAGTTCTTAAATGTTATGTAGAGCCAGTCTTAACATATGGATGCGAATCATGGACAATAGGACAACAGACAAGAAAATCACTGGAGTCTGTAGAGATGTGGTTTTACAGAAGAATGTTGAGAGTACCATGGACAGCTAAGAAGAGTAATGAAAACGTTCTGAAAGAGGTCAAAGCAAAAAGAGAGCTAGCTTCCAATGTTAGGAAGAAACAATCATCATTTTTTTGCCTAATAATGAGAAGGGAACAACTGGAATATATTGTAACAACTGGAAAAATTGTGGGACGAAGAGATAGAGGGAAGCAAAGAGAAAAAATAACAAACAGCTTAAGAGAATGGCTTGGCAGAAGGTCAACAACAGAAATGATAAATAACTGTCGAGATCGAAAATTGTGAAGAGTCATGATCACCTACGCCATTAGGCACGGTACTTGATGATGATGATGAAACATCCCTATATTCAACATCAATGATCACCATAATCCCTCTGCTCAGGTTGAAAGGTAAAGTCGACATCAAAGCGTTGAGTTGCCATGTATTTGTCCGCCTGACTTTTCTCCCCGCAACTTGCTTTCTATGAGTTGACTGTGTCAACTTGTTGCCCACAAGTCCAACATCACGACCACTCATGGCCTATCATCCCCACAGCCTCGTTGTCTAGCGACGGATTTCTGTGTTGACTGGGAACTCCTCGACCCATGCTCGTGACTAACTTCTCTGGGATCGCACTACAAAGTGGAGTATCAATAATGGAGGTGCTTGGGGGCGGGGTGTATGTAAAGTCAAGGTCAAGTACGAGTAAGGTGACCATATTTTTGAAATCCCATTCCGGGACGGAATAATTTTACTTCAATTTTCCACCAATAAAATTACATTTCTTCTTGCTGTCATTTTCAAGTGAATAATACATACATTTTAAAACATCTAATAAAATAGACCTACAATACGCTATCAGGATAATCAGGAGATTAAAAAAACCAGTGATACTCACTTAAATTGAAGGTGAAACAGAGATGCTGTACTTTTCAGATGAGTGAATTTTCTGTAAAATGTCCTTCTTTGTATGCAGCATCTTATAAAATTCGACACATGTTCCCTCATAGTTCACTTTGGTGATCAACATGGCTTTTAACGTTTCAACACCTAGTTGTGTTTTATCATTTGTCCACAAACTGTTCATCAGAGAAAACACTCGCTCTGTTGCAGCATTTGTTCCAGGTAGACACAAAAAGAACTCTGCCAACTTCAGAATATGTGAAACATGATTGTTTCTGAAGTGGGAAGCTAGTTCAACCCAACGCTGCCCTGGTAATGTTTTATTAGGACTCCACTCACTAATTTTTTGTGAAGTAACGAACTGTTTCATGTAGACATATTCGTCATACATTTCATTTTCTGGAAAGTCGACTGAAGGCACTGTTTGACTCACTAATGATGAAGACTTCTCAATATCTTCCCAATTTGGCGTTCTGTTCAGCATTACCCAGCTGTAAGACTCTAGGTTTTGAAAATTATTTGCAGCCCATTTCTTCAAATAACTTAAAGCTATTTCATAAAATGAAGAAACACTGGCGTTAAACTTGTTCACATCATCACGTGGAAATCCTTCCATTTGCAGCTTTTTAAGGATTATCTGAACTCTTGATGGCAAGAAGCCGTCTTCCAGCTTGGACTCCAAGATAGCTTTCAACCTATTGATGTTGTCAATGACTTCAAATACAGTGACCATCTGTCCCTCTACTTTCTGCACTGCTTCGTGGAAAGAGGATGCCTGACTGTGAACCAAAATAAGCCATGCCTCAGACAGTGGATTTTCAAAGAATTCCTGTATAAAAACTGGGCATCTGTCTTGAGATTGAAAATATGATTTTAGAGGCAGGAACATGTAAAGAACCCTTTCAACAGCAGGCAAGAGCGCAAGCCACCTAGTTTGTGCATAACCTAAAATCATCTGGAAGTCTGTGTCGACAAACTGACAAAACTCCTTGAGACTTTCAACTCTAACTGTGTATGATTTGAAGTACAGATACATTTTTGCAATAGTCATTTCAACATCAACAGGCAATACGTCTGCAGCTGCTCGAACAGTGTTGTGGAAAATATGGCAAGCACACCCAACACCTATCAAACTATGTCCAAGGTTTTCTTTCAGTTTTGTGAAAACATTGTTCTGTCCTTTTCTTTCAGCGCCCCCAAAATTAGAATTTGTGTTGTCTGCACACAATCCAACTACTTTCAGTTCTAAACCATTTTCAATTAGACAGTCAATAAGAAAACTACTTACTATATCAGATGTTTCACCCGGCAATGACTTCAACTCTAATATTTTAACTTTCAGTCCCTTATTGCGATCAAAGTATCTGACAAGCAAAGGAAAAATCTTGATTTCTTTGTGGGTGGAGGCATCTGTCAGTATGGAGATAAATATTACGTTTTCTAGGTCACATCTCAACTCGTTTAGAGCATGGGGTGTGAACACATTCCGAATAATAGCTTCTGTTTTCGTACGTGCACAAGCAAATTTTTGTTCTAAAGTTACCTGAAGCAATTTTGATGTGCAGTCCATAGATCTAAACGTGTGATTGCGCATCACTGTATGATATGCAGAGGCACCTTCTGTAGCAGCTAACTGTTCTTCTTTGTCACCAACCTATTCAGCTCGAAAAAAATTTGTCAACGACGAGCTTGATGCAGCAGTAGCGACGGCTCTCTTATGTTTAACACTATCTATGTGGCTCTTAATATCACCACGTCCACTATGGTTAATAGTAAACCCGGATGAACATATATTACATCTTACAGTGAAGTCTGATGACGATGTAGACTTTTTTTTATAAAAGGGTATTCCTTTTGTAAATCTTGATTAAAACTACAATTACGCTTCGGTGCCATTTTTTGCGAAAGTGAAAGTGAAAGTTAGTAACACAACGAATATATACGAGATTTAAAACTAGGAGCGCATTCTACTGTTTTGATATTAAACAAAATTGTCTACACAGTAACGGAATAATATTTTTTTTAATTGAAGAAATTACGCCGTATACCAAAATGGCAAAATTGGTAAACGTTTGTGTCCCAAATTATTTGTTATCAAATCCGGGACAAAAGCTAAAAAATATGCCAAAATCGGGACAAAACCGGTACGGCAGCTAATCCGGGACAAAGGTTCAAAAAATGTCAAATTCCGGGACTGTCCCGGACAATCCGGGACGAATGGTCACCTTAAGTACGAGACTTGAACCGGCGTATTAGCACGCGAGTTTCCACCCATATGTGCTCGGCAGCCTATCCAGAAATGTTCGGATGTTCTGGATAGTGTCGCTTCAAGCATCGAAACTCAGGATGCGAGGCGACATTCCTCACCTTCCCCGGGTAATACGATGGTACCCATTTTTGCCAACGGCTGGGTCGACCTTGGGGGTAGTTCACATTGCACCCAGCGGGAATCGAACACGGGTTGTCCGAACGTCGGTAGTCCAGTACGGTGGTTTTCCCAATTAGGCTACCGAGGCTCCTAAACAGTGAGGAAGAGAGGGCAAGGGGAAAAGGGGGGGGGGGTGGATAGAGCTGGGAGAGGAGTGGCGTGTGAGTATGAATAAGAGAGAAGTGTAAGAGAAACATGAAGGGGTGGGGGTTGTGTGAATATGAATAAGAGAGAAGTGTAAGAGAAACAATGTAGGGGGTTGTGTGAGTATGAATAACAGAGAAGTGAAAGAGAAACAAGAAGGGGTGGGGGTTGTGTGAGTATGAATAAGAGAGAAGTGTAAGAGAAACAAGGTGAGGGGCTGTGTGTATAAGATAGAAGTGTAAGAGAAACAGAGAATGATGTCGGGGTTGTGTACGTGTGAATAAGAGAGACGTGTAAGAGAGACAGAGAATGATGTCGGTGTTGTGTACGTGTGAATAAGAGAGAAGTGTAAGAGAGACAGAGAATGGGTTATCGCATTTGTCTCGTTTCAATTGTGTTTTGTAGTTCTCTTTTCATTTTTAGTTGTTTTAAGACCTCCTCGTTTGTTTTCTTTTCCTTCCATCCAATTCTACCTATTCTTCTATATATATCAAAATTTCAAAGGCTTCAATTTTCTGTTCTGTTTTCTTGTCTAAAAATCCATGTTTCTTCACCATACAGGAATATTGAGAAGATGTAACATTTTGCTATTCTTAGTTTTAGCCCTGATGTTATTTGTTTTGATGTTAGTATATCTTTCATGACATTACAATTACTTTTTGTCATTCCTATTCTTGTGTTTATTTCAGTTGCGCACCACTTGCTTCATAACTGTATTTAGTTCTTCATAGTATGCCTCTAATTGTTCATTAGTGTAAGTCTTGAGTATGTTTCCTAGTGTTTCTAATATTCCATCAATCCATTTTTTTCGTGGTCGACCCTTGGGTCTGGTGTTCTCACAACGTTTATTGAAGGCTCATTGTGCTGTGTTTTGATCTTTCTGCCTTGTCACGTGGCCAAAACATTTTATGTGTTTCTTTATACATTCCATGGCGAGGGTTATTCCTAGATTTTTTTCTCAGTTCTTCATTTCTGATCTTATCTCTCAGACTGTTTCCTGTCATTCGTCTGACACATTAGATCTCATTAGTGGTTATTTTTCTTATTGTTCTTGCATCTAGGATCCAGGTCTGGCATTGGTAGCACAACGTTGGGATGAAGATTATTTCGTAGGGTGCCCGTTTTGCAATTAGTTATTTCCTTGTTGGACAGTAGAGGTGATCGCTGTCCAATGATTTGACAAGCTTTGTTGCATCTTGATTCTATTTCTGCTGTTTGTGAATTATATATAAAGAAACAACAGATAAAATGATTAGGCCAAGTGACAAGGCAGAGTGATGAAAACACAACACAACGAGCCTTCAATAAACGTTGCGAGAACACCAGACCCCGGGTCGACCACGAAAAAGATGGATCGATGGAATATTAGAAACACTAGGAAACATAACAGCAGCAGAGGCTTACAGAAGAGTAAAAGACTGCAAATTATATCTCCCCTCGACGCTGAAAGGCAAATAAGGAAGGAAAGAAGAAGGAGATTGTCGTTTGTCACTAGATGTCCTAGGTATTACTAAAAATAGACCAAAGGGAGGTAGCGAGGTCTTGTTCGTTTCTGTGGATGCTGGTAACTGTTGTTAGGATCCATCATCACTGGCACCTGGATGAATCCATAGGTGCCCCGATATCTCCTTGGTGATCCGAGGAGAAGCCTGCACGAACTCCGTGCCATGGCTTGTGTTGAGTTTTACTGAAAATGTTGCTCCAACAGGGGACACATTTGATAGCGTACTCTTCGATTGTAATCGCCAAATATGCTTTAACGTGCGCGAGTGCACATGGGGCCTGCAGCTTATTGCCGTCACTAGAGAGGGCTAGACATCCCAACTCACTAAGAGAGGGCTAGGCATCTCAACTCACTAAGAGAGGGCCAGACATCCCAACTCACTAAGAGTGGGCTAGACATCCCAACTCACTAAGAGTGGGCTAGACATCCCAACTCACTAAGAGTGGGCTAGACATCCCAACTCACTAAGAGTGGGCTAGACATCCCAACTCACTAAGAGTGGGCTAGACATCCCAACTCACTAAGAGAGGGCCAGACATCCCAACTCACTAAGAGAGGGCTAGACATCCCAACTCACTAAGAGAGGGCTAGACATCCCAACTCACTAAGAGAGGGCTAGACATCCGAACTCACTAAGAGAGGGCTAGACATCCCAACTCACTAAGAGAGGGCTAGACATCCCAACTCACTAAGAGAGGGCTAGACATCCCAACTCACTAAGAGAGGGCTAGACATCCCAACTCACTAAGAGAGGGCTAGACATCCGAACTCACTTAGAGAGGGCTAGACATCTCAACTCACTAAGAGAGGGCTAGACATCTCAACTCACTAAGAGAGGGCTAGACATCCCAACTCACTAAGAGAGGGCTAGACATCCCAACTCACTAAGAGAGGGCTAGACATCCCAACTCACTGAGAGAGGGCTAGACATCCCAACTCACTAAGAGAGGGCTAGACATTCCAACTCACTAAGAGAGGGCTAGACATCCGAACTCACTTAGAGAGGGCTAGACATCCCAACTCACTAAGAGAGGGCTAGACATCCCAACTCACTAAGAGAGGGCTAGACATCCCAACTCACTGAGAGAGGGCTAGACATCCCAACTCACTAAGAGAGGGCTAGACATTCCAACTCACTAAGAGAGGGCTAGACATCCGAACTCACTTAGAGAGGGCTAGACATCTCAACTCACTAAGAGAGGGCTAGACATCCCAACTCTCTAAGAGAGGGCCAGACATCCCAACTCACTAAAAGAGGGCTAGACATCCCAACACACTAAGAGAGGGCTAGACATCCCAACTCACTAAGAGAGGGCTAGACATCCCAACTCTCTAAGAGAGGGCCAGACATCCCAACTCACTAAGAGAGGGCCAGACCTCTTAACTCACTAAGAGAGGGCCAGACATCCCAACTCACTAAGAGAGGGCTAGACATCCCAACTCACTAAGAGAGGGCTAGACATCCCAACTCACTAAGAGAGGGCTAGACATCCCAACTCACTAAGAGAGGGCTAGACATCTCAACTCACTAAGAGAAGGCCAGACCTTCCAACTCACTAAGAGAGGGCTAGACATCCCAACTCACTAAGAGAGGGCTAGACATCCCAACTCACTAAGAGAGGGCTAGACCTCCCAACTCACTAAGAGAGGGCCAGACATTCCAACTCACTGAGAGAGGACTAGACATTCCAACTCACTAAGAGAGGGCTAGACATCCCAACTCACTAAGAGAGGGCTAGACATCCCAACTCGCTAAGAGAGGGCTAGACATCCCAACTCACTGAGAGAGGGCTAGACATCCCAACTCACTAAGAGAGGGCTAGACATCCCAACTCACTAAGAGAGGGCTAGAGATCCCAACTCACTAAGAGAGGGCTAGACATCCCAACTCACTAAGAGAGGGCTAGACATCCCAACTCACTAAGAGAGGGCTAGACATCCCAACTCACTAAGAGAGGGCTAGACATCCCAACTCACTAAGAGAGGGCTAGACATCCCAACTCACTAAGAGAGGGCTAGACATCCCAACTCACTAAGAGAGGGCTAGACATCCCAACTCACTAAGAGAGGGCTAGAGATCCCAACACGCTACTCAAGAGATCAGGGAGGGTAATGTCACAAAGAAACCAAGGATTAATTTTTTTGTCTATTCTTGAAAAATCAACACCGTCTGTGGTGGTTTTGAACCCCGACCCTTCCTGTCTAGAGGCCATGGTCGTACTTCTAGACTACGCAGCCACCCTGGCAATACTCACATTGAACAAAAGCACAATTTAAATAAACGGGACAATAACAGAAGGGAACGAATCAACATGTGAACTTCCGGTTGTCGATGTTCGGCCGAATAGCTGAGGCAAATAATGCAATCTCAAGATGAGGAAAAATACATGTATTATGTAGTCATTACAGAAGTCAACAATACGTCATGTCACCTTTGTCTACGTCCCAGAACATGCGGGAGTACAGGGAAATGAAAGAGCGGGTAGGTTGGCTAGCTGCGATGTCGTTGAAGACGAAGACCAAGGGATCGGGTGGACATCATCAATGCCCTCCGAGATGTAGAAAGGGCACGTCACTCCTTCGGATGAAAGAGATGGGAGTTAAGATGGGCACAGCCAGAAACGAGAAACTTGGTGGGCGTATAAGAAGACTTATCAACCAACATAGAACTGGAGTCGTCAGTCGCTGGACGGGACTTCCTGTGAAGGGATCTGAGCAACCATGGACATGTTTGGAGTGCAATGAAGATGACCCGCAAGTAACTCAATAACCCATTCTCGACAATGCAATTAAAAAAAAAAATAATAAAAACAAGAGTAATGTGTTATGTAGAGACAGTCTATACATAAAGAGGTTAATCATGGACACTCAAGATTTTAAAAAAAATGGTTGGAGGCCACAGAAATATGGTTTAACAGAAGTACGTTGAGAGAATATTAAGGTGAGCTAAGGGATGATTGAGGTGAAAGCTAATGGGAAGCGTATCACCAACATCGGGAAGGAATCATGACAAATAATAGCAGACTGATCATGAAGGTGGCACAGTCGACAGCTGAACCATGTTTTTCTTTACCATCTATCTTATCTATAGACCTTTCGTGTCGTGGCCGGCCTATAGGGCATAGACCCAGATACTCTTTCTATTAATTTTCTTTCTAGCAGTCTCAATCCTTGCAAAGATCTTTTATCAAATCTCACCATTTGTCTCTGTTCTGTGAAAGCATCTCAATCTCATCGAGGGAGCCGATTCCTGCTGGCTTTGCCTCTCTGATCAATGTTCAGGTCTACGTTTCATTAAGAAAGCCGTTTTTACGATAGCGGCTTGTTAGACCCCAGACCAATGGTTCTTTACCAAGCAGGAGAAAAACAAGCCTCCATCTTGGATCGAAACCAGAAACAATTCCTTACCATACATAGCATATATTAAAGGAGGAGATGGGGGAAGAGCAAGAGGCAGACCCAGAGTAAGATGGGCAGACCAGAGCAAGAGCAGCAGAGTAAGATGGGCAGACCCAGAGTAAGATGAGGCAGACCCAGAGTAAGATGGGCAGACAACATCAAAGAAACGTTACAACAGCTCACGTGACAATGAGCGAGACCTCCTAACTGGCGAGAACCAGAACTGTGTATCTCCCTCAACACCTGAACGGGTACAAGAAGCAAAGAAAGAGAAAGAAAGACAGCTGAACTGATAGACAACATTAGATATATCAAGTTGTAGAGAAGTGTGTCGGCCTCCACCAGCAGGCATGTGCGTCCAAAACAGGACATATCCAGTGTTTATAACAAACATGAGAGTTTGTTGTGAGCCAAGGGATCAAGAACTTATTGTCAATGATCATGTTGACTTGTCTTGTATCCGTCATGAGACATTGGAGTCTGTGGGTTATCACTGGCCACAATAATTATTGTGCTCACTCTCTATGTATCAATGTGAAGGTTCAATTCTCATGTTGCCACACTAGACATCCTCAATTAGCCAACCACAGCTCTCTTGTGCATCCAAATTGAAGCAAATAGAAGAATTCAGTACATAGATTATCATCTTATTAAATACAAGAATACTGAATTGTCTGCCTATTGCATTGTGCTCATGGCAAGTCACAATATGTGTCTTTTGGCCCAACTCATCTTCAGTTTAACCCCCACATATCTCCAGCTACGAAAAATAGTAGAGAGATGATGTCATGGGACGCACCAAAATGGCAGCTTATATTATATTCCAGCCATGGACTAAGCAATGTTTACTTTGAACACCACGATATCTGTTATTGCAGCGAGTTGGCAGATTTTTGAAAATGTATTCAAGGGTTTGAACATAAATGTTTGTTCACAGTTAGTTAACCTTCGCTGTAGATAAAGTCTTTAATTTGATGGCTTCGTGTGACTTTGGTAGCTAAGGACCTAACTTGTGCAAACGGATGGCATTGGCAAGGATCATTTTGAATCTATGAAGTGGGCTCATTTTGTGTTTAACTCAAAAGCATATGTGCTTTTTAACCAAAGACTTTTTTTTTTTTTTTTGGGGGGGGGGACTCAAGGAAGATATCCCCGATGGAAGAATAAATTGTACTATTAGTCCCATAAATGATTCGCTTCCAGAGGTTTATGATGTAAACAAAGCAGTTTTGTCATTGCAAGTGAATAATGTCCACACCTATAATTGGTCAGGATTGTGTAGCAGCAGCTTTATAGCGAACACAGAAAACATCATAGGATTGTGCTGTTCTGAAACAGCTATGCCATGCTACCCTAGAATTGCCTTTAATGGGATTACTGTGACCACAAACCACTCTCCATGTGTGTGCCACATATTTACACCCCAGAAAGAAATACTGAATATAACAACATCATATGCCGGCTGTGATATTAATGACCACAAACCAGTAGCCTCCTGTATGATTGATACAACTGTTGCACCAAACATTTCATCAGCAGAGCCATATCTATGGAATGTTAATCTGACATTGTTCTTGAATGATGTCCAAGTTAATGAGACATCAGAATCGTGTGGCGGCAGCTACAAGAAGGGAGCAGAGAACATCAAGTTCTGCTGCTATAATGGAGACTTGCCTTGCTATCCCAGAATTGCCTTAAATGGAATCACTGTAGTTGAAAACTTCTCCTCTTGTGTAAACTACACATTCACATCTAAGAGTGAATCAGTGAAGGTCACAAAATCATATTCTCTCTGTGGTTTTACTAACTACAGGTCAGGTGGCTTCTGTTGGATTGGAAATGATAACTTACCACCACTGTGTGTCTATATGTTTGGAATTGGAGTCATCAACGATGGCCTAACATCATCAAGTGCTACGACGATCATCTTTTTCGGGAGGACGCGAACTTCCATGGTATATGGTGGATAGGCGGCAGGAACCATTGAAGGCTATATCTGAAAAGTGTTCCTTCTTGCAGTTTCATCATATTCCAAGTCCGGCTTGTTGCAGGAGCTACTGAGTTAAGTGCTCTGTGCACACCGTGAGCTGTGTGTCTCATCCGTTTTGATCCTGTTTCGATATCCCGCTTGTTTACGATGAATAATGATATCGTATGACAGGGAACAGTTGGCTGTGTCCATTTTCTGCGCGGTTTCGCCTTATGTCTTTTGGCGTGTGCTGAGACTGCTACGATGGGGACTACAGTTACCTTTCTTTGTTTGGGAGATGTGTTAGTAATTCGGATGATTCCACTGGCACGGTCGGTTTAGCAATTATGGATTTTAATTCGTTTGCAGTGATACCGGGGCCTTCCATAACCAAAAATAATATCCAATAATAATATCTCCAGCTTAGCCCAACACATCTTCAGCTTGACACAACATATCTCCAGTTTGACGCTACATACCTCCATTTTGGCCTGGCACATCGTCAGTACTGGCAGATATTGTTCCACAACAACACTCAGGCAGCAGCCATTGTTGTTCAACTGCCAAGAATTCTTGAACACTCCCAGAGTCTGCACAGAACCTCCAGTTTATCAACATTTTTCAAGTGAGCTAGACATCACAACTCTGAGACTGGGGTACAGCGACGATGAAGAAATCACACATTTAAATAGAATGGTTACCAACACCTTGCAGCAAGATTTGAACCCAGGACTTTACTGTACACAAGCTGAAGCCTTACATTTAAATCACCCCCCCCCACCCCACACACACACACAAAAACTAAGTCATCAGATGAAAGAAAGTTTATTTGCCTGGCCCTCCTGCTGTGTATGTTTATGTGACCATATATTAGCGAAACTTGTCTCAGTACACATAAAATACATACTTGTGACATATAGCTTCAAGTTAGTTCATTGATATATATATATATATATATATATACAGTTGCCTAAATGATGTTCACCAAATTGGAGGCACCTTGAACTATTAAAATAAACTCTTTCCATACGGAAGCTTTTCATCGACGCTACGGAAGAGATTTCAGAGACAAAATTGTTCATGGTTTGAAGAATCAATCTACATATTTATATAACATATTATATATGAATTGTTAGATAATTGAAGAAGATATTAGATTTCACCAGTACCAAGATGATACAGGACATATAAACAGAAATGGTTTGATGTTCACTAATTAAATTGAGCGTGGCGCACTATGCGGTGAAACGTATGCTGCTGAAATCGGTATGGTGCACAGTGCGGCGAAACGTATGGAAAGAGTTAAGAAGAATGGTAGATTACATAAAAATCAAATGATAAATAACGATGACAAGTTTATAGACTTTGAGCTCCCCGTCAACCTATGTCCAACAAGTGATCACTTTGTCACTCACTTCTTGTTGAACATATTCGCTACTTGGGGGTTTAAAGCGCCAAGGCCAGGCCATTTTTCTAAAATTGTTTAAAATTTGAAATAAGCGAGGAAATACAAGGTGCTCACGTGGTTTGTTTGGACAATTTGCTCAGGAAGTGAGAAAAGATGTTTCAATAAGAGAATTAGAAGGTTTTAGTGGAAATAATTGGGGAAACATCAATAAATGACAAGCCGCAAGTTGTGGCTTCTCATGTCAGTTACTAGAGCCACATTTCATGGTAGGGAATGTGTTAAACAATAAAAAATGTGTCCATTGTTACACCGTCGATCCTCTTAAATGATATGTCTCAAAAAGGTTTATTGCTTATTTTCAGTGAAGTCCAGTTTAATGATCACCTTCATCAGGTTTCATGACATGAAGGTGATCTGCTTAATGAAGATCAGGAAATAAGTCTCCAAAAGGTGTTTCCTGCCACATCAAATCATGTAATGAATCCTCACTACCCTCGGGTGAGACTTCATCAAAGTCAGCACAGATTCCTGAGTCACTCTCATCAGTTGAGTCCAGGTAACAGTTGTCTTTCATGTTGAGGTAATGCTCATAAATTTCATGGAACAAGTCTGTGGCTATTTGTTCACTTTCTGCTGACTGGTTGTCCACAGATGAGAGAGGAAGGCCTGCCTGCCCTGCTAAACTTGCTTCAGTGCATGCCTCATGTTCACAGTAATCAGAACTTTCAGCAAATCTCTCGACATCAGATTGTGACAGAAAACTGATGAAAGTATTTGTCATTTCTTGTTGAGGTGACGATAACAATGCAGAAGGTGATGTGAGAGTAGTCCTCCCATTGTTGAGTTCAATGTCTTGTGTGAATGAAGATGTTCTGTTCTGATTTTCTAAAAATGAACCACAGGTAAGTTCAGCAACAGGATGTCCAAACTTTGACTCAGACAGTCCAAACTTTGGCTCTGACAGTCCAAACTTTGACTCAGACAGTCCAAACTTTGGCTCTGACAGTCCAAACTTTGGCTCTGACAGTCCAAACTTTGACTCAGACAGTCCAAACTTTGGCTCTGACAGTCCAAACTTTGGCTCTGACAGTCCAAACTTTGACTCAGACAGACCAAACTTTGGCTCTGACAATCCAAACTTTGACTCTGACAATCCAAACTTTGTCTCAGACAGACCAAACTTTGGCTCTGACAGTCCAAACTTTGACTCAGACAGACCAAACTTTGGCTCTGACAGTCCAAACTTTGACTCAGACAGACCAAACTTTGGCTCTGACAGACAAACACTGTAGTTGTTTAGAGAAGAAACACACTGGCTGGTTGATTGCCCTCCATGTCCATCTTTGCCTGTGTGTTGATTGTGTGGTGCTGGTGGTTGAGGTTTGACATAGACATGATCAATAGAGATGAGCTCATGAAGTGTTCCCACATTGGTTGATGTCAGTCCCACCATTTTGGATGTGGATTTTTCTTGATTTGCTGCAACTTGTGGTAAAGATGTGGCCACTTGTACTTGAGGCCACTCACACTTGCTCTCCTCCACGAGTTCCTGCAACAGCCCGAGGAAATTATCAGGCTGAAAGATAAACATATATATGTCAGTAAATAGCCCCTTCACGCCATGTGGTGTATAAGGAATTGGTGTTAGTGACCATAATTTTTATAGACCTTTATAGCACATGATTTTTTGGGGGTAATATGTTTGGTATTATGCCTGTGCTGCTTTACTTTCCCAGAAAAAAATCTGGTACCCATTTAAGGTTGGGTGAATCTGGAAGCCGTCGAACAAGATCGAACCCAACCTCTTGTCCTTAGTAGTTCAGTTCTCTAACCACTGAGCTATTGCGACCCCCAACATATATATATATATATTATTGTTTATTGAAATATTTAGAGCTTAGAACAGTGTTGACTCATTAACAACATCTTACATACATCTGAAATCCCTTCACAGCCACAATACAACACAGATTTGCAAATTCTCTTATCAAAAGTTGCTGTTGTCTGGACAAGAGTCACAATCTTACTAGCAGAACCATCACCAATTATCTTTCTCTTTTGTCAATGTTATTTTTAGTGTTTGTTTATGTCAGCTATATTTCCTTTACTTATCATATCCCTTTGAGAACATGCTTTGTGACTTTTATTAATTACTACAAAGAAAAACAAAACTGTCAATGCCAGAGCTGCAAAGTTTAGAGCTCTGTGCACACTGTGAGCTGTGTATTTCATCCGGATCTTGTTTTGATATTCCGACTGTTTACGATGAATGATGAAATCGTATGACGAAGAACAGTTTGATTGCGTTCACTTTCAATGCGGTTACTCCTTATGGTTTTTGCCGTATGCTGTAGCTGTAATTATGGGGACTGCAGCTGCCTTTTTTTTTTGCATCCTTCAATGAGATGATAAATTGGATGATTCCACTGGCACGGGCGGTTGAGCAATTATGGATTTTAATTCATTTTCAGCGATGCCAGGGCATTCGACTAACTACACAACTACTACAAACTTTCAATGCCCTAAAAAAATACAAAGAAAAAGAATCAATGTTTGTACACTTTTGTTCATTTTGCAAGATATGTACAAATTTTATAGGATATGTACAGAAGAAAAAAAAACAACTTGTATTTTTGTACATACTGATACACTTCTCATCATTTGTATAAAACACTATCATCACAAAAGTCACTAACAAACTGGCCACGTGGCTTCACTAACAGGATAATGTCTAGCATTATAGCAAGTTCAAAGTTTGTCATGAACAATATACAAACATCAAAACAAATAACACCAGAGCTAAAACTAAGATTAGCAAAATGTTATATCTTCTCAATATTCCTGTATGGTGCAGAAATATGGACATTAGACAAGAAAACAGAACAGAAAATTGAAGCCTTTGAAATGTGGATATATAGAAGAGTAGGTACAATAAGCCTAATGAGCCATGTTACAAAAATCTTGCTAAAAGTTATACAAGGAAGGATTCAGAATAAAATCAATACTGAATTAGATGAGCAGCAATTTGGATTTAGGAAAAATAGCGGGACAAAAGAAGCCATATTCTGCACGAGAACATTAATCGAAAAATACACAGAAGTAAACAAACCAATATATGCCTGCTTCATAGACTACACCAAAGCTTTTGATAGAGTACACCACAAACAACTTATAGAATGCCTAAAAGAGATACATCTAGATGACATGGATATACGACTAATATGCAATCTATACTGGGAGCAAACAGCAATAATAAAATATAACAAAGAGTTCTCTACACCCATTGATATAAAAAGAGGAGTAAGACAAGGATGCATCCTATCACCAAGCTTGTTCAATCTATACACTGAGCAAATCTTTAAAAACATCATAGAGATGCCAGGCCTACAAATTAATGGAAAGATAATCAATAACCTAAGATATGCTGACGATACTGTACTACTAGCAGAAAATCCTAAAGACCTACAACAATTACTTAATGAAATAAACACGACAAGCAAAAAATATGGACTAGATATGAATATCAAAAAGACTAAAACTATGATCATAAACAAAGAAAGTACACAAAACCCACAAGTGGATATCAAAATTGAAGGAATAGACCTTGAGACAGTTCAGAACTATAACTACCTTGGACATACTATAACCAGTGATGGAAAATGTACAACTGAAATAAACAAAAGAATAGGAATGGCAAAAAGTAATTTTAATGTCATGAAGGACATACTAACATCAAAACAAATAACACCAGAGCTAAAACTAAGAATAGCAAAATGTTACATCTTCTCAATATTCCTATATGGTGCTGAAACATGGACATTAGACAAGAAAACAGAACAGAGAATTGAAGCCTTTGAAATGTGGATATATAGAAGAATAGGTAGAATTGGATGGAAGGAAAAGAAAACAAATGACAAAGTCTTAAAACAACTAAAAATGAAAAGAGAACTTCTGAACACAATTAGAACAAGACAAATGCGATTCTTAGGCCATGTTAAAAGACACAACAGCCTACTGAAAGTGATCCTGCAGGGGAAAATACAAGGTAAAAGAGGCAGAGGCAGACCAAGATTAACATGGACGAGTAACATCAAAAGATGGACAAATCAACCGATGACAACCTGCACCATCAAAGCAAGAGATAGAGCAAAATGGCGCTCCATGGTAGCCAACCTTCGTTGCGGAGACGGCACTCAATGATGATGATGATGAGGTAGAATTGGATGGAAAGAAAAGAAAACAAATGGTGAAGTTTTAAAACAACTAAAAATGAGAAGAGAACTACTAAATACAATTCAAAACAAAACAAATGTGATTTTTGGGCCATGTTAAAAGACACAACAGCCTACTGAAAGTAATCTTGGAGGGGAAAATACAAGGCAAAAGAGGCAGAGACAGACCAAGACTAACATGGACGAGTAACATCAAAAGATGGGCAAGTCAACCTATGACAACCTGCACCATCAAAGCAAGAGACAGAGTGGAATGGCACTCCATGGTAGCCAACCTTCGTTGCAGAGATGACACTCGATGATGATGATGAAGAAAAGATTGTATATTTACTGTAGATATTATAGTAGATATACAAATGGATCATTCTTACATATGCTATTTGTGATTCCAAGATTCTGAAATGTTGATGTGCATCATTAGCAAGTGTTATTTCTATATCCAGCTATAATCTAACAGCAGTAGGTGCCTGATGTCTCTAGGCCTATTTCTGTACAAAATTTGCCCAAGTCAAGTTCACTATATATAAATATATATAAGGAAAACCAGAATTGTTTTGTTTTATATATATCTATATATATTTATTCATGATTTGACGGAAGATGTACAAAAGAGGTGAGATGCAGAATGGCTCAGGCAAAAGCAGCTTTCCACAAAATGAGGAAGATACTATGCAATCCATTTTTGACAATAGAAACAAGAAAAAGTGTTCTTAAATGTTATGCAGAGCCAGTCTTAACATATGGATGTGAATCATGGACAATAGGACAACAAACAAGAAAATCACTGGAGTCTGTAGAGATGTGGTTTTACAGAAGAATGTTGAGAATACCATGGACAGCTAAGAAAAGTAATGAAAATGTTCTGAAAGAGGCCAAAGCAAAAAGAGAGCTAATTTCCAATATTAGGAAGAAACAATCATCATTTTTTGGCCATGTAATGAGAAGAGAACAACTGGAATATATTGTAACAACTGGGAAAATTGAGGGACGAAGAGATAGAGGGAAGCAAATAGAAAAAATACCAGACAGCTTAAGAGAATGGCTTGGCAGAAGGTCAACAACAGAAATGATAAAGAACTGTTGAGATCGAAAGTTGTGGAGAGACACAATCACCTACACCAGTAGGCCCAGTACTTGATGATGATGATATATATTTTCACTTTCAGCATTAACTTTTTGTTTTCTATCAAGCTGCCTCTGAACATGTATGTAATATTTTGTGGACAAATCTGCTGATTTTCTGCCAGCCAGGTTTCTAAGCAAAGGAAATCTTACCTGAGAGTTAGTATAACGATGTACTGTGTCACGCACCGAGGCAGATTCTGAACCTGCTCCTTCTGCGGAGGAACACACGGTGCTGCAGACCTGGAGAGGATATAACACTTTGACTTTGTCAAACTCATCTAGAGGTTAGTATGCAAATTTCAACAAACAGCTTTTTTACTGTTGTTTATCTCAGGTCTAAAAAGTGATATTTTGTTCTAGCTCTACAAATGTGACAATCTGTATGAAAAGATATCTGTAATGACTATCAAAGACATATTTTACATTACCAGGAGGACTCTTTAAATCTGGGAATGCTTCCTACCTTTGATGTCTTCAGAAATCAAAATAAAATACAGATTAAGTTTCTAAAATTCTTCCTCTTCTTCATATCTTCTGAGCATTCACCAGTTAACTGAGCATAGATGCGTTAGTTTACGGCAAAGTTGTGATATCTTAAGGTCTGACACATCTGTCTTCTTCATGGATAGTTTCTTTACAATTTTTGCCCAGCCAGCGGCTATTTTGTTGCTATTGCCTACTCTTTTATATCTTTAACTACCAAGAGTTCTTTAATGTGCACAAAAGCACACAAGAACTCCTGTTTTTCGTCATTTTCTGAGACAGCTAAACATCAGATCTCACTACCCGGAGACCATGGCAGAGTAAGGTCATGAGAAAACCACAGATTCGATGTGAAAAATTCCCAACGGCTATGCGGGATTTGAATCTGACACCTTCCCTGTCCAGAGCTCGATATACTTGCCTCTAGACCAGCTCGTCCGGTTCTAAAATTAGTAACCTCAACAATAAAATGTCCACAACAAACAGCTATTCATAAATAGTTGACTCTTCCCATATATTGTGTTCTTAGAATAGAGTGTTCAGCATATAACATCTCTAGATAAAAGTTGCACAAACTACAGTATGAAAATTAACACAGCAAAAACAGAGGCTATGAGAATAAGTAAATTAAGACACCCATTAAACATTAAGATCAAAGATAAAGAAATAAAACAAGTAGAGGAATTCAAGTATTTAGGCACAATGTTCACAGAAGATGGAAAACTAGACAGAGAAATTGACATGAGAATACAAAAAGCAAATGCTGTCACATACCAGCTTTCACCATTGCTAAGACATACAAACATTTCTATGCCAGCTAAACAACAAATGATAAATAGCATCTTCATACCAACTTTGTGCTATGAAAGTCAAACATGGACCCTTTCTAAATCACATTTAAGAAAGATAAATACATGTGAGATGCGATGCTTGAGAAAAGTAACAAACAACACAAGAAGAGATAGAATACCAAATGAAACCATAAGAAAAATGGTAGGAACAAAACCCTGCCAAGAATATATAGAACAACAACAACTTAAATGGTTTGACCAGCTGGTCAGAATGAATCCTCACCAATCACCACCAAGGGCGTTCTTCTCGAGAATGCATGGAAAAAGACCAAGAGGAAGACGCAGAAGAAGATGGATAGATGCAGTGACAGAGACATGTAACAACAAAGGAAAATCACTAATTCAGACAATTCGAGCAGCACAAGAGCGACAAATGATATAAACCACGACACCTTTTAGGTATCAGTGAAAGAGAAAAGAAGAAGAAGAAGTAGAAGAATAGAGTGTTCACATGGGATCCAGAAAGAATGACTAGAAATGACAAGCAGTTGACGCCTGTGGGATTGCGGGACAACCTAGAGAGCAAAGAAGAAACAGATAAATGATGTGGGCCAGGCATGGGAAGTGAAGAAACTGTTGCTGCTCTATGTGATACTAGAAGGGATGTTGACCACTGACAGCTCTGTTTGTCCATGACCAAGAAAGAAGAATAAGATTCTGCATTGATGCTCCAGTAAAGGGCACTTATTGCATAATGTTACTGTGGGGTTGATATACTTACATCAGCCCATCACAGTTTTACAGTGGGTTGATATACTTACATCAGCCCATCACAGTTTACAGTGGGTTGATATACTTACATCAGTCTATCACAGTTTAGAGAGGGTTGATATACTTACATCAGTCCATCACAGTTTACAGTGGGTTGATATACTTACATCAGTCTATCACAGTTTAGAGAGGGTTGATATACTTACATCAGTCTATCACAGTTTAGAGAGGGTTGATATACTTACATCAGCCATCACAGTTTACAGTGGGTTGATATACTTACATCAGTCTATCACAGTTTACAGTGGGTTGATATACTTACATCAGTCTATCACAGTTTACAGTGGGTTGATATACTTACATCAGTCCATCACAGTTTACAGTGGGTTGATATACTTACATCAGTCTATCACAGTTTAGAGAGGGTTGATATACTTACATCAGCCCATCACAGTTTACAGTGGTTTGATATACTTACATCAGCCCCTCACAGTTTACAGTGGGTTTATATACTTACATCAGCCCATCACAGTTTACAGTGGGTTGATATACTTACATCAGCCCCTCACAGTTTACAGTGGGTTGATATACTTATATCAGCCTGTCACAGTTTACAGTGGGTTGATATACTTACATCAGCCTGTCACAGTTTACAGTGGGTTCATATACTTATATCAGCCCATCACAGTTTACAGTGGGTTGATATACTTACATCAGTCTACCACAGTTTAGAGATGGTTGATATACTTACATCAGTCCATCACAGTTTACAGTGGGTTGATATACTTACATCAGTCTATCACAGCTTACAGTGGGTTGATATACTTACATCAGTCCATCACAGTTTACAGTGGGATATACTTACATCAGTCCATCACAGCTTACAGTGGGTTGATATACTTACATCAGTCCATCACAGCTTACAGTGGGTTGATATACTTACATCAGTCCATCACAGCTTACAGTGGGTTGATATACTTACATCAGTCTATCACAGCTTACAGTGGGTTGATATACATACACACATAGACCCGTCACATCCAACTTTCTTGAGGCAATTTCTCCTCCTTTAGCTAGACTGAGTTGCCTCTTATGTGACCACAGGGCTTTGGTCAGTTCTGAATCACTGACCCTGGAGGCAATAGTCTCAGTTATGAACCTGCATACAGATCCCTTTCACACAAGGTACACTAGATTTACAAAAGTCCATCATCTCATGTGCTTCATGTGTATAGTTTTCAGTTCCAATAAAATCCTCATGCATACAGTGATTAACAAATAAATTCAGCATATCTCCATTATCCATATTTAAATATGCCAGTGGGGGACAGTTTGGCCTCATCCAGTCTCGACATAGAGAGGTTGTGAGATTAAATTTCGGCTGCATCAGTTGGAATTTTTGTTCACGATTTCTCTCTGCGGCAACCACCTTTGGTCTCAGCATCAAGGCCCGGCTTGAAAGTCAATTACTCATCGACAAAATAAATATGAGTACCTCCAAAGACAGAATTATCTGCATGTGCAGCAAGGGACCCCTGTGCACATGGCTGCCAGGGAAAAATGGATTAACGAGCAAAATTCAGTTCCTAGTCTCTAGGAACTTCACCAGAGGTGAAAACTGACAAACACAAAAAGTACAAATTTGTTTAAATATGCCAGTTATTGAAGTTTATGAAGATAAATGAGCTTTTAATTAAAAAAATAATAACATGAGAGCCTGGATGTACCTTTTGGTTTCAGAATCTGTTTCGGTTGTTGTCAGTTGCTGATCAGCCAGTTGTCTCATGAGAAGTGCGTTCTCCTTGGCCAACTTGCTGGAAGCCTCCTTCAGTGACAAGTTTTGCAATCTCAACAACTCATTCTCCTCTTCTAAGATTGCTAACTTCTCTTCCAGCTCCACCAACTGTGCCTTCTTGCGATCTCTTGCAGTTTGAGCTGCCACACGGTTTTTCAATTTCCTATGAGCACAAAATAATAGTGTATTGACATCTATAATGTTAAAATGAAATATAAACCATCATCATCAGGTACCAGGTCTACTGGCGTAGGTGATCATGTCTCTCCACAACTTTCGATCTCGACAGTTATTTATCATTTCTGTTGTTGACTTTCTGCCAAGCCATTCTCTTAAGCTATCTGGGTTCTTTTCTCTTTGCTTCCCTCTATCTCTTCATCCCTCAATTTTTCCAGTTGTTACAATATGTTCCAGCTGTTCCCTTCTCATTACATGGCCAAAAAATGATGATTGGAAATATAAAAAGCAAATAAAAAAGTAGCAAAATAGCACTAAATCATTTGTTATCATCATCCACATTCTCTGAAGAAGGCCGCATGTAGGCCAAAAAGTTAGTATTTTATTGTGTTCCTTTTTTGTCAAGCTGTCACCATACCTTGTAGGAGTGTACATCCCACGACTGGCTCCTTGCTACCAGCTTTACTGCAGCACTGCATTTATTTGCCAGTTCCCCACATTTACAAGATATATATGTAGCTCTCTTCACCACATTTACAAGATATATATGTAGCTCTCTTCACCACATTTACAAGATATATATGTAGCTCTCTTCACCACATTTACAAGATATATATGTAGCTCTCTTCTCCACATTTACAAGATATATATGTAGCTCTCTTCTCCACATTTACAAGATATATATGTAGCTCTCTTCACCACATTTACAAGATATATATGTAGCTCTCTTCTCCACATTTACAAGATATATATGTAGCTCTCTTCTCCACATTTACAAGATATATATGTAGCTCTCTTCTCCACATTTATAAGATATATATGTAGCTCTCTTCTCCACATTTACAAGATATATATGTAGCTCTCTTCCCCACATTTACAAGATATATATGTAGCTCTCTTCTCCACATTTACAAGATATATATGTAGCTCTCTTCACCACATTTACAAGATATATATGTAGCTCTCTTCTCCACATTTACAAGATATATATGTAGCTCTCTTCTCCACATTTACAAGATATATATGTAGCTCTCTTCTCCACATTTACAAGATATATATGTAGCTCTCTTCTCCACATTTATAAGATATATATGTAGCTCTCTTCTCCACATTTATAAGATATATATGTAGCTCTCTTCCCCACATTTATAAGATATATATGTAGCTCTCTTCTCCACATTTACAAGATATATATGTAGCTCTCTTCTCCACATTTACAAGATATATATGTAGCTCTCTTCTCCACATTTACAAGATATATATGTAGCTCTCTTCCCCACATTTATAAGATATATATGTAGCTCTCTTCTCCACATTTACAAGATATATATGTAGCTCTCTTCTCCACATTTACAAGATATATATGTAGCTCTCTTCTCCACATTTACAAGATATATATGTAGCTCTCTTCCCCACATTTACAAGATATATATGTAGCTCTCTTCTCCACATTTACAAGATATATATGTAGCTCTCTTCACCACATTTACAAGATATATATGTAGCTCTCTTCCCCACATTTACAAGATATATATGTAGCTCTCTTCTCCACATTTACAAGATATATATGTAGCTCTCTTCCCACATTTACAAGATATATATGTAGCTCTCTTCTCCACATTTACAAGATATATATGTAGCTCTCTTCTCCACATTTACAAGATATATATGTAGCTCTCTTCCCACATTTACAAGATATATATGTAGCTCTCTTCTCCACATTTACAAGATATATATGTAGCTCTCTTCCCCACATTTACAAGATATATATGTAGCTCTCTTCTCCACATTTACAAGATATATATGTAGCTCTCTTCTCCACATTTACAAGATATATATGTAGCTCTCTTCTCCACATTTACAAGATATATATGTAGCTCTCTTCTCCACATTTATAAGATATATATGTAGCTCTCTTCTCCACATTTATAAGATATATATGTAGCTCTCTTCCCCACATTTATAAGATATATATGTAGCTCTCTTCTCCACATTTACAAGATATATATGTAGCTCTCTTCTCCACATTTACAAGATATATATGTAGCTCTCTTCTCCACATTTACAAGATATATATGTAGCTCTCTTCCCCACATTTATAAGATATATATGTAGCTCTCTTCTCCACATTTACAAGATATATATGTAGCTCTCTTCTCCACATTTACAAGATATATATGTAGCTCTCTTCTCCACATTTACAAGATATATATGTAGCTCTCTTCCCCACATTTACAAGATATATATGTAGCTCTCTTCTCCACATTTACAAGATATATATGTAGCTCTCTTCTCCACATTTACAAGATATATATGTAGCTCTCTTCTCCACATTTACAAGATATATATGTAGCTCTCTTCTCCACATTTATAAGATATATATGTAGCTCTCTTCTCCACATTTATAAGATATATATGTAGCTCTCTTCCCCACATTTATAAGATATATATGTAGCTCTCTTCTCCACATTTACAAGATATATATGTAGCTCTCTTCTCCACATTTACAAGATATATATGTAGCTCTCTTCTCCACATTTACAAGATATATATGTAGCTCTCTTCCCCACATTTATAAGATATATATGTAGCTCTCTTCTCCACATTTACAAGATATATATGTAGCTCTCTTCTCCACATTTACAAGATATATATGTAGCTCTCTTCTCCACATTTACAAGATATATATGTAGCTCTCTTCCCCACATTTACAAGATATATATGTAGCTCTCTTCCCCACATTTACAAGATATATATGTAGCTCTCTTCTCCACATTTACAAGATATATATGTAGCTCTCTTCACCACATTTACAAGATATATATGTAGCTCTCTTCCCCACATTTACAAGATATATATGTAGCTCTCTTCTCCACATTTACAAGATATATATGTAGCTCTCTTCCCCACATTTACAAGATATATATGTAGCTCTCTTCTCCACATTTACAAGATATATATGTAGCTCTCTTACCCACATTTACAAGATATATATGTAGCTCTCTTCTCCACATTTACAAGATATATATGTAGCTCTCTTCTCCACATTTACAAGATATATATGTAGCTCTCTTCCCCACATTTACAAGATATATATGTAGCTCTCTTCTCCACATTTACAAGATATATATGTAGCTCTCTTCTCCACATTTACAAGATATATATGTAGCTCTCTTCTCCACATTTACAAGATATATATGTAGCTCTCTCCCCACATTTACAAGATATATATGTAGCTCTCTTCTCCACATTTACAAGATATATATGTAGCTCTCTTCTCCACATTTATAAGATATATATGTAGCTCTCTTCTCCACATTTATAAGATATATATGTAGCTCTCTTCTCCACATTTACAAGATATATATGTAGCTCTCTTCTCCACATTTACAAGATATATATGTAGCTCTCTTCTCCACATTTACAAGATATATATGTAGCTCTCTTCTCCACATTTACAAGATATATATGTAGCTCTCTTCTCCACATTTACAAGATATATATGTAGCTCTCTTCTCCACATTTACAAGATATATATGTAGCTCTCTTCCCCACATTTACAAGATATATATGCAGTTCTCTTCTCCACATTTACAAGATATATATGTAGCTCTCTTCTCCACATTTACAAGATATATATGTAGCTCTCTTCCCCACATTTACAAGATATATATGTAGCTCTCTTCTCCACATTTACAAGATATATATGTAGCTCTCTTCTCCACATTTACAAGATATATATGTAGTTCTCTTCCCCACATTTACAAGATATATATGTAGCTCTCTTCTCCACATTTACAAGATATATATGTAGCTCTCTTCTCCACATTTACAAGATATATATGTAGCTCTCTTCCCCACATATTTTATGGTTCATGCCTGTTCTTCCCATAAGAATTTCAGAACAAGGCTTTCATGCACTGTTTTTTTAGGTGATTTATGATGAGAAGAATAAGAACAAAGATTAGGTTATTACAGCATTGATTTTGTTAAGCCCACAGACCTGTTTGATGACATCTTCTGCGTGGCCCATCCATGATTTGCCTCTTCTTAGTCTGTTGCCTTTCCCTGTGTTGAGCTCTTGGTACAATGGATGCTCTTTACCTGCACTTATCTTGAGGTATGCTTGCACCCTCCAGATTTTGATCCTGTCATTCATAGTTGGAAAATCATGAAGATACTTCACTGCTACACAGGTTTTTCAGGTTACCATTTCCTTTTCATTTTGACCTCGGTCTGACACACAGGGAAGACATTTTTATTTTCTTTAACATATTTCGATTATTTTGTTTTGGATGTTTCGTTACTGGCTAGCTATGTAGGATTAGTTTTACTTACATATACCTGTGTGTGTTTTTTTGTTTGTTCCTGCTGAAGGCCTATTGGGCCAAAACGTCGTTTAATCTGTGTCGTCTACTTATCACGTAAAGCTTCTAACATACCATTTTTTCTATTTTTTATTTTTCTACACAGGTAGTGTTTCTCGTACACCCTATATCTGTTCATTGTTTTAATTTACTATTATTTTTCCTCCAAAAGATTTAAGATATACTTTGCTTTATTTTTTACTATTATTATTTTTGTCCCTTTCAGATGTGAGTAGTAGCACTTGGCAGTATCCACTTTTCTTTCCATTAAATGTTTATGAAGCTATTGAAGACCTTAACTGCTGGCACAGATATTGTTTGCTGTACATCACAACATAAGCAAGTTGTATGCCAATTTAATACTCTTTTTGGAGTGGACAAGATATAAGGAATAATGTAGGCAGAAACAAATACCAGGAAAATACAAACACATCCTTATGATCCAATCAAGCCACTAAAATAAAGAAGTTTAACAGAACATGCACCTCCCCATATCCTGTCAATCATCTCTAGGTTAAGTAATCTAGACCCTTGTGATGACCAGGAACCAGTTACAACAAGCAATGAATCATCTGTACTAAACTGGTCAATACTGACATTCATCATCATGTGCCATACGATTGGCATAGGCAATCATGTCCTTCCATAATCTTCTATCCATAGTGCATCGTATTAATTCTTTTGTTGACTGTTTTTCCTTCTATGACACCAAGCTATCTAGTATCTTCTCTCTCTGTCATCCACAATCTCTCTCTCCCTGTATTCTGCCAGTTGTAACCAAGTATTCTAACTTTCCCCTTATAATGATGTGCTCGAAAAATGTTCTGATGTTTTTTTAGGAGCTCCCTTTTTGTGCTGGCCTCTTTGAGAATGGTCTTTGTTAGCTGTCCCGGGATCTTTCAGTATTCTTCTGAGAAATTCCATCTCTGTGGTCTCTAATTGTCTTTTCATTTGTTTGTCTTCTGTCCATGATCCACTTCCATAGGTCACAATTGGCTCTATATAGCACCAATGAAATCTTTCTCACTTCTATTGGGACTCCGTTTCCAAGATGGTGAAACTAGTTCACGTTCTCTCGATGGCTGCAGAAGTTGCATTTGGGGTCCGATTAATTTCGGTTCTCCATTGCAATTTTCTACGTTAAAGTCAAAATGATGTTCTACTTAACACATCTGCACCAATGAAGCGGAGTAGTACGCACGGCAATATTATTTTTTGACAAATCAAGTGTGAATGCGACCTTCCACCGTCTAGAGTTGATCTGTGGTTTACGTTACATTGAGTGCTGTTCAATGACCATTGTTGGAATTGTTTGACGCAAGTCATTTACATGTTACAACTCATTAATGTGGATTGCTCCGCCAAGTCAGCCGAAGTTTTATCTCTTTATGGAATTTGCACCGTGTTTCGTTCGTTGTAGGCTGCATTCACTAGAGTAATCAGGAATCTATGGGAAAAGCCATTGTTGTGTGTGCTACATCATCATATTGGCTCATCGTATATCCCTGGACCAGCCATACGCTAATCTTGCGGTCTGTTGTTTGATGTGACGGGGATAATCCGACGACTGTGTTTTATATGTTCGGAATTGGAGTCAAAAACGATGTCATAACATCATCACTATACATTTTAAAAAATATGAGGATCATCATTTTCAGGAGGACGTGAACTTTCGGTTAATATGGTGGATAGGCGGCAGGAACCATTGAAGGCTATGTATGAAAGTGTTCCTTGTTGCAGTTTCCTCATATTCCAAGTCCGGCTTGTTGCAGCAGCTACTGAGTTAGGTGCTCTGTACACACCGTGAGCTGTGTGTTTCATCCGTTTTGATCATGTTTCAATATTCCAACTGTTTACGATGAATGATATCGTATGGCAGGGAACAGGTGGCTGTGTTCACTTTCTGTGTGGTTTCGCCTTATGTCTTTTGGCGTGTGCTGAGACTGCTACGATGGGGACTACAGCTACCTTTCTTTGTTTGGGAGATGAGATAGTAATTCGAATGATTCCACTGGCACGGGTGGTTGAGAAATTATGGATTTTAATTTGTTTGCAGTGATACCGGCGCCTTCCATAACCAAAGAACAAATCACTTCTATTGACAATAATAAATATTAATAATGAATACATTGTCATTACTTGATATATAAGAATAATGAGACTAACAACATTATCTTCTAACACACACTGGTACCAAAACAAGACATAACCCCTTTTTGAATTTCAATTCCTCAGGTTTAAACAACTGAGAAAACATGCACCTCTGTAGCCACTGTAGACGAGTAATGATATCATGAGCTGTAAATAATCATTTTTTGGTAAAGGTCAAGTTTAGTCCGATAAATTATTATAGTTTGGAACAGTTCAGAAGTGTAGTGTCCCCTTGAGTAAACATAGCACTTTATTCAGAGGTTCTCAATCTGCCATTAGAAGACCCTTATTCTAAAGAAAAGAGAAACAACACGACGGTCAAGTCCTATGTTTCCAACAAAGTTTGTTCACAATTGTGGTGCTCATTTGAGGCACATTTATACAACAATATCATCATCATTATCATCTAGTGTCATCTCAGCATTAAAGATGACTAGAGGGAGAGGGAAAGGTAGCCGACTTCCATTGACAAAAAACATTTGTGACTTAGAGGTAGTCATTCTTTGTTAGCGTTATATCTTATCACCGATATTTGCTCTAAGAATGCTTGTCCTAATGATCACAAATTAATCAGCACTCATCTAAAATTAGGGTATATTTCATCAAGAGAAGCACACTGGAACATACAAAGCTAGATCACCTAAATGTCAACACTTAAATAATAAAAAGAAAATAATAGCGCCTGAATTGAGAAGTGATCTAATTTATGACTTCCAATACTATTTGAGAACCACTGTAGTTTTGTTGTGACATCAACTACGTGGATATCACTCTTTCAATGCAATAATTTATCCGACTATCATTCTTTCTTTCTATTGTCCTTTCAAGCCGAAGAAGAAGTATAGGGCAGAATTACAATCTCAAAAACAGAAACCTTGCGTACCAAAATGGCACATATTGCAGAGATCACTGCTTCTAAAATCTATGGCTCTGTTTCCATATCCGACTATCTATCTATCTATTAACCTTTCGAGCCGTTGCCGGCCCGTAGGGCGTAGACCAAGATACACCTTCTCATAATATCTGACTATACCAATTTAAAAAACAAAAGAACTGGAAGGCACATGACTTATTTTAGTACTTAGGTAGTCCTAGTTTAGGGGCATAGATTAAAGTGATATCCCCTTACACATCACATCATTATGGTATCACAACAAAACTATAGAGGTTCTCAAATACTAACAATGATCTCTTATGTATATTCATCAATGTTCATCATTCATCACTAACACAATTTATTAAATTGTTGGGTTAAGGCTTGTGCTGGGGGTTATGGTTAGTGTTGGGGTTATGGTTAGTGCTGGGGTTAGGGTTAAGGCTGGGGTTATGGTTAAGCCTTGGGTTAAGGCTGGGGTTAGGGTTAAGGCTGGGGTTAGGGTTAGTGCTGGGGTTAGGGTTAAGGTTAGTGCTGGGGTTAGGGTTAAGGTTAGTGCTGGGGTTAGGGTTAAGGCTGGGGTTAGGGTTAAGGTTAGTGCTGGGGTTAGGGTTAAGGTTAGGGCTGGGGTTACACGAGAGTAAGGTCCTATGGTGTCCTAGCCCAACTCAAGTAACCTTAACTCAAAAATAAAATAAATAGAGTTGTTCCTCTTTTCTCTACAACTGTGCGTCTTCTAATGACAGATTAGGGAATGACGAAATATAGTGCAATGACACTCAAAGGGATGTTACTCTGTAAAGGTCTAATATGGTCCAGTATATTACTTCAGCAAAGGAGTGATTTCCCTTTAGTTGACTTTACAACTAAACTACAGTGGTTTGGTTCTCAAGAACTGTTGCAAGTCACAAATTAGATCGCCTCTTGGTAAATTTGGGAGCCGCGATAGCTCAGTGGTTAGTGAATTGGACTACAAAGGACAAGAGGTAGGGTTCGATCCCAACCGACGGCTTCCGGGTTAACCCAGCCTTAAATGAGTACCTGATTTTTTTCTGGGAAAGTAAAGCGCCACTGGCGTAATACCGACCACATTACCCCAAAAATCATGTGCCAAAGGTCTGTAAAATTTATGGTCACTAACACCATATTACCTATACACCACTTGGCGTGACGGGGGCACTTAACTTTTTTTTTTTTTTTTTTGTAAAGTTCTAGTTTAGTCAGATAAATTAAATTTTGCCCGAGTAACCTCCCCTTGAGTAACATTGTACTTTATTTAGACTCCTTATGAATTGTAGGGTTTAAGGTTAGCTTTATGTTTAATCCTAACCTAAATACTAAAATTAAAATAAATTTTAGTATTTGAAAACTGCTGTAGTTTTGTTGTGACACCAACTAAGGGGAGATCACTCATTTAGCTTATTAAATAATTTATCAGACTAAACTAGGACTTTACCTGCTTCTCAATCCAGGTGATATTATTTTGATGTAAAAAGCTCATGGTGTATCAATGTGCCAAATAGCTGATTGACTGGGGTTTACCAGTTTATAATGTGAAAACGGGTTCTGGACCAAGCGATTGAGTGCACGTGAGTCTATACCATCCACAGAATTGGGCGGACAACATCAATGCCCTCCGAGATGTAGGTAGGGCACAGGACTTCGACAACAATAAGTCCATGTCACTCCTTCGGATGAAAGAGATGGGAGTTATGTTGGGCACAGCCAGAAACGAGGAACTTAGTGGCCGTGTAAGAAGACTTATCAACCAACACAGAACTGGAGTAGTCAGTCGCTGGACACTGCGGGAATTGCTGAGGAGGGGATCTGAGCACCTATGGACATGTTCGAAGTGCAATGATGATGACCTGCAAATAACTCAATTTAGTTGATGTAACTTGTATGTTCCAGTGTGCTTCTCCGATGAAATATGCTCTAATTTTATATTAATTATCTGACATATCCACTCAAAATCGCGTGTGCCTTTTAATTCGCTTTTTAAAGACTTTACCCTCACTAGGGGTCTTCTACGACAGATTTAGAACCACTGAATAAAGTGCAATGTTTACTATTTACTCCATGAGAACACTATTCTTCAGAACTAAAATAATTTACGGGACTAAATTTGACCTTTATACGTTACTCTTCCAAATAATAATTTATGTCCCTAAACTAGGACTTTACTTAATAAAATAAGTTAGTTCAAAAATGTATATTTAAATTATTTGTACTTAACAAGTTGATTGATGGCACCCGGCTGTTGAAGCGAATGCATAAGAATACTTGCGTCAATAGAAAGAAGAGTTGGTGGTAACTTACCTTCTAAGAAGCTTCTCATCAGGAGATAAATGCGTGAGCCGTCGTCGTTTCTTAGGTCCACCTCCGCTGTTTCTAAAGTCGTTGTCGAGGTGGCGAGGATCAAAATCCGACATGTGTCCTCCATGCCTGGTTTGTATTCCCGCCACACTGGCTCGCTTCACTTGACTAGGGTATGTAATAACTATGGCGTTAGACGTAACTGGCGACATTGTTCTTTGTTTCCCAGTAAAACAAAATACAAGTTCACTTGTGACTGCTGTCGTTGTTTATCTCCTCACGTTCTGCTCTTGGATTTCTATTTCTGGTTTCGTCTGCTACAAGCTGATGTGTTGAAATGTGATTGGTTGGTTCTATGTCGATAGCGCATTCTGATTGGCTGTTCTCATTTCATTAATCGTTGTTACCCACCTCCTGATGTGAAGATCGTCGTGTGATATAGATCCCATATTTGATTATCACTCACAATAGACAGCAATATCATCGTTGGTTGCGTCAAATGTTTCATAAAAGTAGCCAGGAGGTGTTTATTCGCTACCTTGATTAACAATGGGAACCTGATGCTCATATTATGTGGGCTAAGAGTGACAAAAGAAATGAACATATTGTGTGGGAAGAAAATAATAAGCAGGTGCATGTTTGTTAGACATTTAATGTATGTGGATATTAGACAAGAAAACAGAACAGAAAATTGACGCCTTTGAAGTATGGATTTACAGAAGTATAGGAAGAATTGGATGTAAAGAAAAGAAAACAAATGATCAAGTCTTAAAACAACCAAAAAGAGAACTACTAAACAGAATTCAAACAAGACAAATGACATTTTTGTTAAAAGAAATAGCAGCCTACTACAAGTAATCTTGGAAGGGAAAATACAAGGTAGCAGAGGCAGACGAGTAACATAAAAAGATGGACAGGTCATATTATGACAACATGCAATATCAAAGCCGTTTGGTTATGGAAGGCCCCGGTATCACTGCAAGCGAATTAAAATCTATAATCGCTCAACCGCCCGTGCCAGTGGAATCATCCGAATTACTAACTCATCTATCAAACAAAGAAAGGTAGCTGTAGTCCCCATCGTAGCAGTCTCAGCACACGCCAAACGACATAAGGCGAAACCGCACAGAAAGTGAACACAACCGTCTATTCCCTGTCATACAATATCATCATTCATCGTAAACAATCGGAATATTGAAGCATGATTAAAACGGATGAAACGCACAGCTCACTGTGTGCACAGATCACTTAACTCAGTAGCTCCTGCAACAAGCCGGACTTGGAATATGAGGAAACTGCAATAAGGAAGGTGATTATATCTAAGTCTTTCTATCTATCTATATATTGTCCTTTCGAGCCGAAGACGGCACATAGGGCAGAACCACAATCTCAAAAACAGAAACCTTGCTTGCCAAAGTGGCACATATTGCAGAGATCACTGCTCTAAAATATATGGCTCTGTTTCCATAACAATAATTTTTACAATGACAGCTTGTCAAGCCATCGATCAACCTCCTTACTTGCCTCTTACGACATGCCTTGAAGGTCACAGTGTCACTATCTGTCTTTACCAGGGTGTAATATCTGGATCTTTACATGAGTGATTATATCAGTCTTTATCAGGGTGTGATTATATGGATCTTTACATGAGTGATTATATCTGAGTCTTTATTAGGGTGTAATATCTGGATGTTTACATGAGTGATTATATCGGAGTCTTTATCAGGGTGTAATATCTGGATGCTTACATAAGTGATTATATCTAAGTCTTTATCAGGGTGTAATATCTGGATGTTTACATGAGTGATTATATCGGAGTCTTTATCAGGGTGTAATATCTGGATCTTTACATAAGTGATTATATCAGAGTCTTTATCAGGGTGTAATATCTGGATCTTTACATAAGTGATTATATCAGAGTCATTATCAGGGTGTAATATCTGGATCTTTACATAAGTGATTATATCGGAGTCTTTATCAGGGTGTGATATCTGGATCTTTACATAAGTGATTATATCTGAGTCTTTATCAGGGTGTGATATCTGGATCTTTACATAAGTGATTATATCAGAGTCTTTATCAGGGTGTAATATCTGGATCTTTACATAAGTGATTATATCAGAGTCTTTATCAGGGTGTAATATCTGGATGTTTACATAAGTGATTATATCTGAGTCTTTATCAGGGTGTGATATCTGGATCTTTACATGAGTGATTATATCTGAGTCTTTATCAGGGTGTAATATCTGGATGTTTACATAAGTGATTATATCTGAGTCTTTATCAGGGTGTGATATCTGGATCTTTACATAAGTGATTATATCAGAGTCTTTATCAGGGTATGATATCTTATATAGGCCTGGCATGACACTTGATCTGAAGTTACTTAAGACAATGAAGTTTCCACTTATCGAAGCCTGTATTTGTCAAGAGAATGATTCCCTTTGGGACAATAAGAATACACAAGCAGACACAAGACCTGACCTTGTGACTGGCTCATCCTCAGTGTTGCTTCAACCCCCATCATGGCATCAGGTTAAACTGACATGATCAAAAAACGTGAACAAAGAGGAAAAATCAAATCACTTTAAAAAGTTCTTCTGTCACCTTTTGAGCAGTAGCCAGCCCATAGGGCGTAGACCAAGATACTCCTTCTCTTATCTGAATTTTTGTCCCAGCAGTTTTCAATTCTTTTAAAGATATTTTATCAAATCTCGCCATTTGTCTCTGTTCTGTGCAAGCGGCTCTATCTCACTGAGGGAGCCGCATCCTGCTGCTCTTGCCTCTCTCATCAATGTTCTTCTCAGTGTCTCTCTGGGTCTTCCACTTTTTCTCTTACCTGTTGTTTTCCACATGAGGGCTTGCTTTGCTATTCAGTTATCTCAATATGTTTAAAAAGTGGCTCAGAATAAATGAAAACATTGATCAATTGACTTCATTGGATAGAAATAATTTGCAATTTTGCAGGAGCTACTGAGTTTAGTGCTTTGTGCACACAATGAGCTGTGTTTTCATCCAGATCATGTTTCAATATTTTGATTGCTTACGATGAATGATATCGTATGACGAAGGACAGTTCAGCCACATTCACTTTTGGTGCTGATGACTTTTATCTTTTGGCATGTGCTGTAGCTGCTATAATGGGGACTGCAGGTGTCTTTCTTTGTTTGAATCCTTCAATGAGATGAGTTTTAATTTGGATGAATCCACAGGCACGGGCGGTTGAATAATTATTGATTTTAATTCATTTGCAGTGATACCGGAGCCTTCGACTAACCTCTAATTTGTAATTAATACATTAAAGGAAGTTAATTAACACAACAGAATAGAGAATATATTTTCTTACTGACTCAAATAAAAGATATATATATATATATAATAGTTCAAGATAAAATTATCAATTATTGCATGTATCACTGTTGAAGATACAGAGCATGTCAAAAATAGCAGTTAATAAAATGTACAGAATGACTATTAGTTATGTTTAGATACATAAATTAATTGCTGAAACAGTAATTTAGTGACAGCAGCACTTCAATGTGTTACCTATACACTATTTGTACAGCAAACGTTTGTAAAAGTAAAAAGTAAAGTATCCCCGTCACGCCAAGTGGCGTATAGGGAATATGGTGTTAGTTACCATAAATTTTGCAGACCTTCGGCACATGATTTTTGGGGTAATGTGGTCAGTATTACGCCCATGCCACTTTACTTTCCCAGAAAAAAATCAGGTACCCATTAAAGGCTGGGTGAACCTGGAAGCCGTCGGTTGGGATCGAACCCTACCTCTTGTCCTTTGTAGTCCAGTTCACTAACCACTGAGCTATCGCGGCTCCCAGCAAATGTTTGTACAACAACTATTTGTATAGTAAAGTTCAATGCCTTCAATGTTCATCCTACAATCATCATCATCATTGAGCGCCATCTCCACATCTAAGGTTGGCTACCATGGAGTGCCATTCCACTCTTGTCTCTTGCTTTGATGGTGCAGATTGTCATAGGTTGACTTGTCCATCTTTTGATGTTACTTGTCCATGTTAGTCTTGGTCTGCATCTGCCTCTTTTACCTTGTATTTTCCCTTCCAAGATTACTTTTGTTAGGTTGTTGTGTCTTTTAACATGCCCCAAAAATTTCATTTGTCTTATTCTAATTGTGTCTAGTAGTTCTCTTTTAATTTTTAGTTGTTTTAAAACTTCATCGTTTATTTTCTTTTCCTTGCATCCAATTCTACCTATTCTATAGAAAACAATTTTATTGCTAATAAACATGATCATATGGTACAATAGAAAGTCAACAGATCAGTATAAATTAATCACTCATTTGCTTGATGATTTTGTTTTAATCACTTCAAACAGAATGTCTCTTGCAGTTTTCAAGTCTTTATTCAAATCTTGTTAAACAGGGAAATAACCTTTTTGAATACATGTCATGGCCAAACCACCATGACAACATTAACAACCTAAAAAGAAGAGACCAAACCACCATCTTCAGACTGAGAAGTAGTCATGTACCACTGAACAACTACAACAACAAAATACAACTAAACCAAACTCCAGCATGTCCGCTCTGTAAACTCACTCATGAATCTGTAGAACATCACCAGTTGACTATACAAAGCTCACTGACATCAGAGCAACTCTACTTCCTCAAAGACCTGATGAAATACTTTGTAAGAAACTACAAGGGAAGTTGGAAATACCTGCAGATATCATTACATGGCATTGGGCCAAAGGGCACGAGCACACAAGTGGCCGGATCCATAACAAGAACATTTGAATCTTGTTTCATTATTTAGAAAGTAAAACACCCAGTAAGTAAAATGTTACGTTGTAAAAAATGTGGTTCTTAGTGATAATGTTGAAGAATGTGCATAGAATGATGGCAGTTAACTTGGCAGAAGGGTGCCTGCCCACAGACTTCTCAATCCATAACAACAACATGGCAGTTAACTTTGCTGAAGGGTGCCTGCCCACAAACTTCTCAATCCATAACAACAACATGACAGTTAACTTGGCTGAAGGGTGTCAGCCCATAGACTTCTCAATCCATAACAATAACATGACAGTTAACTTGGCTGAAGGGTGCCTGCCCACAGACTTCTCAATCCATAACAACAACATGGCAGTTAACTTGCCTGAAGGGTGCCTGCCCACAGACTTCTCAATCCATAACAACAACATGACAGTTAACTTGGCTGAAGGGTGTCAGCCCATAGACTTCTCAATCCATAACAATAACATGACAGTTAACTTGGCAGAAGGGTGTCAGCCCACAGACTTCTCAATCCATAACAACAACATGACAGTTAACTTGGCTGAAGGGTGTCAGCCCACAGACTTCTCAATCCATAACAACAACATGACAGTTAACTTGGCTGAAGGGTGTCAGCTCACAGACTTCTCAATCCATAACAACAACATGGCAGTTAACTTGGCCGAAGGGTGTCTGCCCACAGACTTCTCAATCCATAACAACAACATGACAGTTAACTTGGCCAAAGGGTGTCAGCCCACCGACTTCTCAATCCATAACAATAACATGACAGTTAACTTGGCCGAAGGGTGTCTGCCCACAGACTTCTCAATCCATAACAACAACATGACAGTTAACTTGGCTGAAGGGTGTCATCTCACAGACTTCTTGATCTATAACAACAACATTGCAGTTAACTTGGCTGAAGGGTGTCAGCTCACAGACTTCTCAATCCATAACAACAACATGGCAGTTAACTTGGCTGAAGGGTGTCAACTCACAGACTTCTCAATCCATAACAACAACATGGCAGTTAACAAAACACAGATTATGTTACTTCAGCCTTTTGTTTATAATCCACACAAAAGAGAAAAAAAATGAAAACTTTGAAGTCAAGAATCTGTAGAACAACATAACACATAAATTTCACGAATACAAAATAAGTTTGACCTGTCTGTCAGGCACAAAAAATCCTCCGTTGGTGAATCTTCAAAAACGTCTACTCCCATAACAGGATTAAGAGTTTAATCATCATCAAGTGGAGATAATACATTGAGGTAATTATGAATAGGTTTGCGGGGAACTATTTAAGCTGTCCTGAGTTCAACGTCATGAACTTTTGTTGCTGCTCTGCTTAATGTACAGCAGCATGCAGTTTCCTCTCACAAAGAAAACTTTCTAACCAGTTGGGAACCCTGAGGTTGCTGCTCTGCTTAATGTACAGCAGCATGCAGTTTCCTCTCACAAAGAAAACTTTCTGACCAGTTGGGAACCCTGAGGTTGCTGCTCTGCTTAATGTACAGCAGCATGCAGTTTCCTCTCACAAAGAAAACTTTCTAACCAGTTGGGAACCCTGAGGTTGCTGCTCTGCTTAATGTACAGCAGCATGCAGTTTCCTCTCACAAAGAAAACTTTCTAACCAGTTGGGAACCTTGAGGTTGCTGCTCTGCTTAATGTACAGCAGCATGCAGTTTCCTCTCACAAAACTTTCTAACCAGTTGGGACCCTGAGGTTGCTGCTACATTCTATAGAATCATACATCTCATTATCTTGAAGCAAACACAGAAAATAAGTATACATATGTGTATGTGTGTACATATGTGTATGCACAAAATTTATAGGCGCTGAGCTGTTCATCAAGGATCAATTGTGATTATGTGTATGTGTGTGTATGTGTTACTGGCAATGTGTAGGAAGTACACATTGTACAGAATTGCCTACAGTTTGGGCAAGGTACGAACGAGAGTTGTGAGCTTTTATTTAAAAGACATATATGAAGACGAACAACTTTTATTATTAGAAGAAAAAAAAAACAGTAGGCCTACTGACCTACTTGTTGCATCAAGGCAGGCTAGAATGACATTTTGAATATTAAGTGTTTCATACTTTGACATACTGAACAGAAACATGTCTCAATTAGAGGTCCTTCATTTTACAGACATACTACCTGTCAGTGAAGAACACAAAGCATGGAAAAAAAAACAAATGCCCTGTCATGAATGGCTAGCAAAATATGACTTGAGATCAACCAACAAATGACAAAAGTCATGAAAAATAACATTTGTTCAGAAGTAAAAATATATTTGGAAGGAAAAGGAGCAAAACAAGTACACAAGTTTGTTCACAAGATCAAGGAGATACAATGAAAGAAACAAGAATGAAAATATCAAAGGTAGCAATGACTTTAAGAAAACTTGGAAAAAAAAATATAGAAATCAAAACTAAGCACAAAAACAAAATACTTATGCATATGAGAGATAGAAAACAACTAAATAGAAAAAAAAAATAAAATGCATTAAAAAATAAATGAGTGAGGAAAATACCTTGGATACCAAACATTGAATTCAAGATTAGTGCAGAAGAAAGCTAAACAGCCATGTAGCCAACAATATCATCTATAAACAAGGAAAGAAGATGGGTTTATGTTGGTCTATAATGTAAAAAGCATTGTTATGGAAACAGAGTCATAGATTTTAGAAACAGTGATCTCTGCTATATGTGCCTTTTTGGCACGCAAGGTTTCTGTTTTCGAGATTATGGTTCTGCCCTATGTGCCGTCTTCGGCTCGAAAGGACAATAGATAGATAGATAGATAATGAGACATCACAATGTAACATGAGAATCGCAAAGCAAGCCCTCAAATAGGAAACAGGCAAAATATAAAGACATCTGCCTAGAGACACACTAAGGATAACATTGAGATGGAAGCTAACAACAAGCAAGCATCAAGCTCCTTGGTTGAGATCCTGGGACATTAGGGTGAAAGACACCCTATGAAAAGCCTCCTTAATATGGTAAAGCTAAGATTGTTCGACATGGTGAATCTCTGTCCTGTCTTCAGCTCAAATAGAGACAATAGATTTATCCTCTTCTTCTTTCCTTCCTCATCTGACTTTCAGCGTCGAGGGGAGATATCATTTGCAGTCTTTTGCTCTTCTGTTAGCCTCTGCTGCTGTCATGTTTCCTAGTGTTTCTAATATTCCATCGATCCATCTTTTTCATGGTCGACCCTTGGATCTGGTGTTCTCACAATGTTTGCTGAAGGCTCGTTGTGTTTTGATCTTTCTGCGTTGTCACGTGGCCAAACCATTTTATCTGTTGTTTCTTTATATATTCTATGGCGGGGGACTATTCCTAGCTTTTTTCTCAGTTCTTCATTTCTGATCTTATCTCTCAGACTGTTTCCTGTCATTCGTCTAACACATTTAATCTCAGTAGAGGTTATTTTTCTTATTGTTCTTGCGTCTAGGGTCCAGGTCTGGCATTGGTAGCACAATGTTGGAATGAAGATTGTATTGTAGAGTGCCCGTTTTGCCTCCAGAATTATTTCCTTGTGGTGTGTTTCCATTTCAATAGTGGTGATAACTGTCCAATGATTTGACAAGCTTTGTTGCATCTTGATTCTATCTCTGCTGTTTGAGAATTATCGTTTGTCACTAAACTTCCTAGGTATTTGAATTCCTCTACTTGTTTTAGTTGCCTGCCTTATATAGTTATGTTGATGTTCTGTTTCAACATGTTCCATTTTCCGTGTTCTATACATTTCTTAACCATTCTATACATTTCTTAACCATTCTATACATTTCTTAACCATTCTACACATTTCTTAACCATTCTATACATTTCTTAACCATTCTACACATTTCTTAACCATTCTATACATTTCTTAACCATTCTACACATTTCTTAACCATTCTATACATTTATTAACCATTCTATACAATGCCTGCTTTCCACACTTTGCTGGACAAAAGTCAATATGCTTTGACATGATTTATACCTGACAGTGGTCAACCCATGAGTAAAGGAAGTGTTTGTTATACCACAGAGTTACTGAAATAGCTGTTTATTTTCTAATTTAATTCTAAAAAATGAATCTCCAGCTTTACTGCAGCTAAAACTCAATGTCCATCTCTCTCTCTCTCTCTGTACTTTGGTTAAACAACAAAATAATTCACTCCGGACAGAAAAGTCTCTGATGAACCTTGTCTAGACGCTGCCCTTGAGATATTGGAGGGCATCAGTGGCACAGATTGACTGTTCCCAGTTGATCCATCAAATGACTCATAGTGGATTGATTTCATTGTTCCTGAGTCCAGACAGTAAGTCATAATACCTGAGGAGAAAACAAGAAGAGAAACATTACGTTGATATGAGCGCCATCTACTGGACACACTATCTACAATCATTATAAACATCAGCTTTTACCACAATGAAAGAAAGTATATGGCTGTCATATATAGGGCCTTTGTCTTCTTGACAGACGGTTGGTAGCAAGCAATCATGACTTGACAGACGGTTGGTAACAAGCAACCATGTCGTAACAGACGGTTGGTAGCAAGCAATCATGACTTGACAGATGGTTGGTAGCAAGCAATCATGTCTTAACAGACGGTTGGTAACAAGCAATCATGACTTGACAGACGGTTGGTAGCAAGCAATCATGACTTAACAGACGGTTGGTAGCAAGCAATCATAACGGTTGGTAGCAAGCAATCATGACTTGACAGACGGTTGGTAGCAAGCAATCATGACTTGACAGATGGTTGGTAGCAAGCAATCATGTCTTAACAGATGGTTGGTAGCAAGCAATCATGTCTTAACAGATGGTTGGTAGAAGCAATCATGTCTTAACAGATGGTTGGTAGCAAGCAATCATGTCTTGACAGATGGTTGGTAGCAAGCAATCATGTCTTGACAGATGGGTGGTAGCAAGCAATCATGTCTTGACAGACGGTTGGTAGCAAGCAATCATGTCTTGACAGACGGTTGGTAGCAAGCAATCATGTCTTGACAGGTGGTTGGTAGCAAGCAATCATGTCTTGACAGACAGTTGGTAGCAAGCAATCATGTCTTGACAGGTGGTTGGTAGCAAGCAATTATGTCTTGACAGACGGTTGGTAGCAAGCAATCATGTCTTGACAGACGGTTGGTAGCAAGCAATCATGTCTTGACAGACGGTTGGTAGCAAGCAATCATGTCTTGACAGGTGGTTAGTAGCAAGCAATCATGTCTTGACAGACAGTTGGTAGCAAGCAATCATGTCTTGACAGACGGTTGGTAGCAAGCAATCATGTCTTGACAGATGGGTGGTAGCAAGCAATCATGTCTTGACAGGTGGTTGGTAGCAAGCAATCATGTCTTGACAGACAGTTGGTAGCAAGCAATCATGTCTTGACAGACGGTTGGTAGCAAGCAATCATGTCTTGACAGACGGTTGGTAGCAAGCAATCATGTCTTGACAGATGGGTGGTAGCAAGCAATCATGTCTTGACAGATGGGTGGTAGCAAGCAATCATGTCTTGACAGGTGGTTGGTAGCAAGCAATCATGTCTTGACAGACAGTTGGTAGCAAGCAATCATGACTTGACAGACGGTTGGTAGCAAGCAATCATGACTTGACAGACGGTTGGTAGCAAGCAATCATGTCTTGACAGACAGTTGGTAGCAAGCAATCATGACTTGACAGACGGTTGGTAGCAAGCAATCATGACTTGACAGACGGTTGGTAGCAAGCAATCATGACTTGACAGACGGTTGGTAGCAAGCAATCATGACTTGACAGACAGTTGGTAGCAAGCAATCATGTCTTGACAGACAGTTGGTAGCAAGCAATCATGACTTGACAGACGGTTGGTAGCAAGCAATCATGTCTTGACAGACGGTTGGTAGCAAGCAATTATGTCTTGACAGATGGTTGGTAGCAAGCAATTATGTCTTGACAGACAGTTGGTAGCAAGCAATTATGTCTTGACAGACGGTTGGTAGCAAGCAATTATGTCTTGACAGATGGTTGGTAGCAAGCAATTATGTCTTGACAGATGGTTGGTAGCAAGCAATTATGTCTTGACAGACAGTTGGTAGCAAGCAATTATGTCTTGACAGATGGTTAGTAGCAAGCAATTATGTCTTGACAGACGGTTGGTAGCAAGCAATCATGTCTTGACAGATGGTTGGTAGCAAGCAATCATGACTTGACAGATGGTTGGTAGCAAGCAATCATGTCTTGACAGATGGTTGGTAGCAAGCAATCATGACTTGACAGACGGTTGGTAGCAAGCAATTATGACTTGACAGATGGTTGGTAGCAAGCAATTATGACTTGACAGACGGTTGGTAGCAAGCAATCATGTCTTGACAGACAGTTGGTACCAAGCAATCATGTTAAGTCAGTAGTTTGGTAAAGCAATAGTGTCTTATGCTGGCTGCTGTTTTTGCTGAACAGCTTCTCTCATGGCTGAACCTGCCAACACTGGATAGACAGATTCATCCGCAGAACAAACAAGATGTATCCATGATACATAGCCTCGTCTCAATTTTCTCTTCTGAATTTGATGTCAAAGCTGCCTCAAATGTTGCTGCGCCGTTTTTTATTTTTGTTCCCCATGAGTTACAATCTGCAACCAGATCTTCCCAGTTTCCTTCAGTGATAGCAAATTCACTTAAGGAAGCTCTGCAAACATCTTTATAAATAGAGTGCAAGAGCTTATTATGCACATGAAAGCCACTCCATGTAGGCGAGGCTGCTCAGTGCAACTCCATGTTGATGAGGGCCATTTTCTTTAAGTTTTCTACATTTGTGAAGTTAGTGTTATTACTTAATCCAGGACAAATGGGTCTAACATTAAAATACTATGGCCTTGTCAAAAGGAACAGCGGCGTGGAAAGAACAATGGAAGGCATGGTTCCTGGTGACACATCAAGGGCAGACCAAGAAGAAGGTGGTTTCTCGACATCAAGGAGACCTTGAACATGAAGGAGTGGACGTTGTGGCTAGAGACAGAGATTCTTTCAAACAGGCTGTGGTTATTCAGTAATTTGTCGGTCATCATCATTGCATTTCGAACATGTCCATAGGTGCTCAGATCCCCTCCTCAGCAAGTCTTGAAGTGTCCAGCGACTGACGACTCCAGTTCTGTGTTGGTTGATTAGTCTTCTTACACACCCACTAAGTTTGTGGTGAAAGCAATTTCCTGCAAAGGGCATGCTACCCAATGATGGGGTCAGTCAGGCCAATTTGCTTTCCTAAAGAAGTTGTGTGAACCATGAATTTGTGTGAACTGTGAAGCTATATGAACTGTGAAGTTATATGGTCTAGACAAAACTATCCGTGTTTGAGGAATTAAATGCATAATAACAATAAATGAATACAGTAACTTCATTAACAATTAATGAATACAGTAACTTCATTAACAATTAATGAATACAGTAACTTCATTAACAATTAATGAATACAGTAACTTCATTAACAATTAATGAATACAGTAACTTCATTATCAATTAATGAATACAGTAACTTCATTATCAATTAATGAATACAGTAACTTCATTATCAATTAATGAATACAGTAACTTCATTATCAATTAATGAATATAAAAATAAGTTCATTACTATAGCTTCTGGAAGATCTGGAGTTCTCAGTAAACAAAACTTAGACAGTACAACTTGTGTGTGATACCAGTGCTAACATATGGATGAGATACCAGTGCTACCATATGGATGAGATACCAGTGCTAACATATGGATGAGATACCAGTGCTAACATATGGATGAGATACCAGTGCTAACATATGGATGTGGTACCAGTGCTAACATATGGATGAGATACCAGTGCTAACATATGGATGAGATACCAGTGCTAACATATGGATGAGATACCAGTGCTACCATATGGATGAGATACCAGTGCTAACATATGGATGAGATACCAGTGCTAACATATGGATGAGATACCAGTGCTAACATATGGATGAGATACCAGTGCTAACATATGGATGAGATACCAGTGCTAACATATGGATGTGATACCAGTGCTAACATATGGATGAGATACCAGTGCTACCATATGGATGAGATACCAGTGCTAACATATGGATATGATACCAGTGCTAACATATGGATATGATACCAGTGCTAACATATGGATGAGATACCAGTGCTAACATATGGATCTGATACCAGTGCTAACATATGGATGAGATACCAGTGCTAACATATGGATGAGATACCAGTGCCAACATATGGATGAGATACCAGTGCTAACATATGGATGAGATACCAGTGCTAACATATGGATGAGATACCAGTGCTAACATATGGATATGATACCAGTGCTAACATATGGATATGATACCAGTGCTAACGTATGGATGAGATACCAGTGCTAACGTATGGATGAGATACCAGTGCTAACATATGGATGAGATACCAGTGCTAACATATGGATGAGATACCAGTGCTAACGTATGGATGAGATACCAGTGCTAACATATGGATGAGATACCAGTGCTAACGTATGGATGAGATACCAGTGCTAACATATGGATATGATACCAGTGCTAACATATGGATGAGATACCAGTGCTAACATATGGATGAGATACCAGTGCTAACATATGGATGTGAAAGTTGGAAATCCACCCAGACTTTAGACAAGAAATTAAATGTCTTCAAAACTATTGTCTTCATAGGACTTCAAACATAAGCTGGAAAGAAAACATTTCAAACGAAGAGATAAGAGATGAATCTAAACAAGAATACGTGTTGAGCTTTATAAGAAGAAGGCGTTGGACATACATCAGTATGTGTTGAGAATGAATGAAGAAAGACTTCCCCGTCAGGCATTCACGTCGAAACCATCTGGTAAAAGAAAACAAGACAGACCAAGAGAATCGCTATGCAGAACTATTACTAGGGAGGGTTCAACCACTGATTAGTACAAGAACTAGAAGCAAATCATCAATTGTGGAGAACTATATCTTCCACACTATGTCTTCGGTCTGAGGGGGAAATCAATGAATGATTTGGCTTCATTTGCCCATTCAATAAAAATCAAAAATGTTATAAAAGCCATAACCAAATAAATGAACATTCAAGACTGATGGCCTGAACCTCAAGTTGTAAAACACAGTACAACACAACTCACGAACAAAGAAGATATGTTATAAGACTACCTTTTCCTTATTTGCAAATTTCAATTATAGAATAAATCAAGTGAGTATATTTACTATATCCTTGAGGGTCACAGCGAGGTATGTAGAAACTCTGTACTCCGCAGGTTTTGCAGAACATGTGCTTGGCTGCCCCTGTGTTGAAAGTGTACGTTGTTAGGTTGTCTTCCCCCTGTTACGAGATAAATTATTTTGCTTTTGCTGGCTTCAGGTTCAAGGATAACAAGAAAAGCTTGGAAGCTGAAGTTGTGGTATAAGACAAAATATGATGTCCTTCTCAAAGACATGAAACATTCAATGCATTATCTTGATTATCATTGTAGACAATATGTGCTTTTATATTTTCAACAGTAAATCATGGGAGAAATGATTGTGCTATTGTAAATCATGGGAGAAATGATTGTGCTATTGTAAATCATGGGAGAAATGATTGTGCTATAGTAAATCATGGGAGAAATGATTGTGCTATTGTAAATCATGGAATAAATGATTGTGCGATATTTAATCATAAGAGAAATGATTTTCCAATATTAAATCATAAGAGAAATGATTGTTCAATATTAAATCATAAGAGAAATGGATGCGCAATATAGTAAACCATAAGAGAAATGACTGCGCAATATTAAATCATAAGAGAAATGACTGTGCAACAAGCAGCCTCATTTATAATTTGGAAAACAAGGTTGGTACATGACAGTAGCCATGTAAAGTAAGTAAAGTACCCCCCGTCACGCCAAGTGGCGTATAGGGAAATATGGTGTTAGTGACCCTATATTTTACAGACCTTCAGCACATGATTTTTGGGGTAATGTGGTCGGTATTACGCCCGTGCTGTTTTACTTTCCCAGAAAGAATCCGGTACCCATTTAAGGCTGGGTGAACCCGGAGCCGTCGGTTGGGATCGAACCCTACCCCTTGTCCGTAGTAGTCCAGTTCACTAACCACTGAGCTGTCGCGGCTCCCACTAATTTTTAGGGAATTAGTAAAACCCAGGTGTCCTCGCCAGGGTACGAACCCCGGCTGTTGCCGTGGTAAGCCAACCGTCTATCGATTGCGCTAACCGGACACCCAGTAGCCATGTAATGAGGAGAAATAAATCAGAGAATCACAGAGCAACCCTCAAATGAGAAACAGAAGGAAATAATAAAAGGCTGACCTCAAGTACCCAAACAAGTGAGGCAAAGATAGCAGCATTGAATCCCTTATTGAGAACTCACCCAGAATAGAGGGCAAGGTATCTCTCTGTGATGTTGTTGTACTGCATGGATGTGAGATACGTGCTACACAACTACTGGTCTCTGATATTTGGCTGTCTCTTACAGTTCTGCCTAAGACCTATATTTTAGCTGTCTCTTACAGTTCTGCCTAAGACCTATATTTTAGCTGTCTCTTACAGTTCTGCTTAAGACCTATATTTTAGCTGTCTCTTACAGTTCTGCCTAAGACCTATATTGTAGCTGTCTCTTACAGTTCTACCTAAGACCTATATTGTAGCTGTCTCTTACAGTTCTACCTAAGACTTATATTGTAGCTGTCTCTTACAGTTCTACCTAAGACCTATATTTTAGCTGTCTCTTACAGTTCTGCCTAAGACCTATATTTTAGCTGTCTCTTACAGTTCTACCTAAGACCTATATTTTAGCTGTCTCTTACAGTTCTGCCTAAGACCTATATTGTAGCTGTCTCTTACAGTTCTGCCTAAGACCTATATTTTAGCTGTCTCTTACAGTTCTGCCTAAGACCTATATTTTAGCTGTCTCTTACAGTTCTGCCTAAGACCTATATTGTAGCTGTCTCTTACAGTTCTACGCTACCTAAGACCTATATTGTAGCTGTCTCTTACAGTTCTGCCTAAGACCTATGTTTTAGCTGTCTCTTACAGTTATGCCTAAGACCTATGTTTTAGCTGTCTCTTACAGTTCTACCTAAGACCTATATTGTAGCTGTCTCTTACAGTTCTACCTAAGACCTATATTGTAGCTGTCTCTTACAGTTCTACCTAAGACCTATATTGTAGCTGTCTCTTACAGTTCTACCTAAGACCTATATTGTAGCTGTCTCTTACAGTTCTGCCTAAGACCTATATTTTAGCTGTCTCTTACAGTTCTGCCTAAGACCTATATTTTAGCTGTCTCTTACAGTTCTGCCTAAGACCTATGTTTTAGCTGTCTCTTACAGTTCTGCCTAACACCTATATTTTAGCTGTCTCTTACAGTTCTGCCTAAGACCTATATTTTAGCTGTCTCTTACAGTTCTGCCTAAGACCTATATTGTAGCTGTCTCTTACAGTTCTGCCTAACACCTATATTTTAGCTGTCTCTTACAGTTCTGCCTAAGACCTATATTTTAGCTGTCTCTTACAGTTCTGCCTAAGACCTATATTGTAGCTGTCTCTTACAGTTCTGCCTAAGACCTATATTTTAGCTGTCTCTTACAGTTCTGCCTAACACCTATATTTTAGCTGTCTCTTACAGTTCTGCCTAAGACCTATATTTTAGCTGTCTCTTACAGTTCTGCCTAAGACCTATATTGTAGCTGTCTCTTACAGTTCTGCCTAACCTACTGTTGATATACCTACTAGCTCCACCTAATTTAATGTTGATATACTTCTTCTTCTACCTTTCAGCTCCTGTGGAGCATAGGTCTTCAACAAACACTTTCCAAGCCGTTCTGTTTCTTGCCACTCTTTTAACTCTTAGTGTCTGTGTTTTTTCTACCCAGTCACTAATGTTTTGCCATAATTTTTTCTTCCTGAAAAATACTTCTTGCACTAAATCTTTCATATTTTCACTATAACAAGTCATAGACATATATATTAGGCATCAAATTGAAGGGAAAAGGACACACATTCATGATCATAAACATTATTTTGAAAAAAAATTGAAGGATAAGAATTTAAGCAATTAAGAATCAAAATTTGTGTTTAAAAAAAATTAATTCATTTATATAAAAAAATGGTACCCATCTACCCAAAGTGGGGGTCCATTTTAATCCAACAGTGCCTACTAAAACTAAACTAAGTCACTATTACATTTAAAGTTCTCAGAACATAATTCCTAGCTTTTTCTGCTGTTAATAATAATTCACGTTTAGGAGCAGTTCATACTTCACTGCTGCCAGTCATTTTTCACTTATAAACACGAATCAGCTGATTGAAGACTTTAGAAAACAACACAAATTTCAACAATTTTGTGAACAAATTAAGCCCATGTTGTTTGACCAAAACATGTCTAAAGACAGGACATTCTATTAGAGTTATATTCCTTGCGGATGTGGGAGCTTAAAATGTGTAGCACTTACTATAATGAAACAAAATGAAAGTAACCATGTCAGTGTTCGCTTGGCAAAATGTAAGTAAGTAAGTAACCATGACAGCATTCCCACGGACATTAGGAGTTAAGATCATTCCATGTCTTCACCATAATCTTCATCTCTGCTCCCATCTGTCTTCTCCAAAAATATTTTGGTCTTTTTCTTTCTCCTTTTCCTTGGAGATTCCGAAAAAGTATATACTTACTGGTTGTACCCAGTCTACTGCTGTTGTTGTTGGTTCTACCCTCTGTTGTTTCTATAGCAACCAGATTTGTGAATTTAATTTGCCGATAACAATTACTTCTAAACACAAGAAAATGTCCGTACCTGCAAGAGTGTAAAATGGGACTTGTGAACAATTATTCCCTTAATCTGTTTCTTGATACAAATACTGCAACTGTGAAATATCAAAGAATAGCTCTCTAGTGTGGTATTATAGAAACGCATTAAGAGCACTAAGGAGAGTTAAGAAAACAAACAATGCAATAAAAGATATCAATATACTTAAAAATGTGTCATAAACATGATTTACATTGTAAATTTACAATACACTCAGATACAAGGGAAAAAAAATGACTGAAATGGAGGCAGAGGAGAGCAGGAAGTGAAGATACTGTAGAAATACCAGTATCATAACTTAAGAGTAAAGGCAATAACAGAACAGTAAATGTATCAGTTGGACTGACCATTTTCCACAAAGTTAAAGCTAGACGGTCAGGTCACACATCACAAATAACATGCCCAGAAAAAGTTGTAAGGCAAGGTCAACAATCAGACAGTCCAGGAATGATTAAACTTTTATATATAGACTGACCTGTTGTGAAAGAAAAAAATTATTTAAAGAAAAAGATATATTTTTTTGTTTCGTTTGCCAGCTTTTACCTCTGACGAAGTCTCCAGAGACTAGGAACTGAATTTTGCGTGCTAATCCATTTCTCCCTGGCAGCCGTGTGCACAGGGGTCCCTCGTCGCACAGGCAGATAACTCCGACTTCGGAGGTACTCATATTTTTTCAATCAATGAGTAATTGTTGTTTCAAGTTGGGCCTCGCTGCTAAGACCAGGAGTGGTTGCTGCAGTGAGAAATCATAAATAAAAATCCCAACTGGTGATAGCCGGGAGTTGAACCCACAACCTCTCTGTCTCAAGGATGGTGTCTTGCCTCGAGACCAACCAGTCCCCTGAATAAAGATATGAAAGCCGTGGTAAACCTAGAAGCCAACAACAGAACAAATTGATTCCAGGAAAAATCACATTTATAACAGGTAATGACTACAACAGGATACATCATGAATAGAGAAGAGATGGAGAAACACAACAAAGTCTCCCATACAGAGGACCAAAGTCTCAGCAGGTTAAACAAGGTGACAAGGTTTTTATTGTTGCCTTGAAATGTCACAGGACATGGCAACCACTGACTGGACTAAGAACAAGATAAAGAACACATTTTGTAATTATTAAGACTTAAGAAAAGGGGAAAATACTCACAATACACCAGAGGAAAGGTCACTTTGTGAGTTCAGATGTGAACAAGAAGAATATGTCATCCCAGTTACAATTTCTTGTCTAGGAACATGACCAATCTGCAAGTGAAACATTACAATTTCTTGTCTAGGATCATGACCAATCTACAAGTGAAACATTACAATTTCTTGTCTAGGATCATGACCAATCTACAAGTGAAACATTACAATTTCTTGTCTAAGATCATGACCAATCTACAAGTGAAACATTACAATTTCTTGTCTAGGATCATGACTAATCTACAAGTGAAACATTACAATTTCTTGTCTAGGATCATGACCAATCTACAAGTGAAACATTACAATTTCATATCTTGGAACATGACCAATCTACAAGTGAAACATTACAATTTCTTGTCTAGGATGATGACTAATCTACAAGTGAAACATTACAATTTCTTGTCTAGGAACATGACCAATCTACAAGTGAAACATTACAATTTCTTGTCTAGGATCATGACCAATCTACAAGTAAAACATTACAATTTCTTGTCTAGGAACATGACCAATCTACAAGTGAAACATTACAATTTCTTGACTAGGAAAATGACCAATCTACAAGTGAAACATTACAATTTCTTGACTAGGAATCTACAAGTGAAACATTACAATTTCTTGACTAGGAATCTACAAGTGAAACATTACAATTTCTTGACTAGGAAAATGACCAATCTACAAGTGAAACATTACAATTTCTTGACTAGGAATCTACAAGTGAAATATTACAATTTCTTGTCTAGGAACATGACCAATCTACAAGTGAAACATTTCTCCACATATTAGGATATACCAGCTCTTACTTGCACTCAACAGCAACTATATCTTCAGGGGCCTTAATTCTGAACCTCACAGCTCCGCAGTGACATCCTCCAGTGTGTTCTACCAGCTGGCAGGAAGCATCATCTTTACCTAAAAATCATACATATGAATTAGTAAATTTAAGCAGCTTGATGTCATTCAAGTCATGGATAATAAATGTCTTCAGTCCCTTAAAAACTGAACCAACAGAAGCACTGAAATGGATGTATTTCATGAGTTTGAATGTCATATTTTTTAAATTAGTTGATTAACACAATTTTGATAGTTGATTTTGCGAGGCACATGTTTGTGGCTTATTGGGGAATGCAAACATGTATATTGGGAGTTGAATAAAAATGCTGAACTGTAATCTTGCAAAGTTGGAATAGATCAATTCTGTGAATAACTGATTCAACAAATGTTGACACATGTTCAAATGTAAAGAAACCTGTCCCAGAAAATATGGGTTTGTCTTGCCAGGTAGGATTCAGACAGACATCAGTAGTTCCTTATCACAGCAATTGTCTTGTCAAGTCTTGGTTCAGACAGACATCATTAACTCCTTATCACAGCAATTGTCTTGTCAAGTCTTGGTTCAGACAGACATCATTAACTCCTTATCACAGCAATTGTCTTGTCAAGTCTTGGTTCAGACAGACATCATTAACTCCTTATCACAGCAATTGTCTTGTCAAGTCTTGGTTCAGACAGACATCATTAACTCATTATCACAGCAATTGTCTTGTCAAGTCTGGGTTCAGACAGACATCAGTAACTCCTTATCACAGCAATTGTCTTGTCAAGTCTTGGTTCAGACAGACATCATTAACTCCTTATCACAGCAATTGTCTTGTCAAGTCTTGGTTCAGACAGACATCATTAACTCCTTATCACAGCAATTGTCTTGTCAAGTCTTGGTTCAGACAGACATCATTAACTCCTTATCACAGCAATTGTCTTGTCATGTCTTGGTTCAGACAGACATCATTAACTCCTTATCACAGCAATTGTCTTGTCATGTCTTGGTTCAGACAGACATTTTTAACTCCTTATCACAGCAATTGTCTTGTCAAGTCTTGGTTCAGACAGACATTATTAACTCCTTATCACAGCAATTGTCTTGTCAAGTCTTGGTTCAGACAGACATCATTAACATATCCCAGCAATTGTCTTGTCAAGTCTTGGTTCAGGCAGACATTATTAACTCCTTATCACAGCAATTGTCTTGTCAAGTCTGGGTTCAGACAGACATCATTAACTCCTTATCACAGCATGAAAACAACTAATCGGAGCTAAGAGCTAACTTGTGAATCAAATTGTTTGAGATTAACCTGAGAACAGTTAACTGGCCACACCGTGCATGAGCTAGACCAATGAACTGCCATTTTCTATGTAATATTCATGAGATTATTTTGATTGTTTATTATTTTCTCTATAAATTCTATAGTTTTGTATTGCCTAACTGCTTTATACTTAAAACAAATGCTGTTTTCATATTCAGCTTTTCTGTTTATAATAAAGAGAGCTCATTTCCAATATTAGGAAGAAACAATCATCATTTTTTGGCCATGTAATGAGAAGGGAATAGCTGGAATATATTGTAACAACTGGAAAAATTGAGGGACGAAGAAATAGAGGGAAGCTAAGAGAAAAAATAACAGACAGCTTAAAAGAATGGCTTGGCAGAAGGTCAACAATAAAAATGATAAATAACTGTCAGGATCGAAAGTTGTGGAGAGACATGATCACTTATGCCAGCAGGCATGATACCTGATGATGATGATATGTACATCTGTTTTGGTCCTAAACTAATTTAATATCTGTACGGCTGTTTTCATCCTTACAATTTGTATTTAAATTAATTCATTAAGGTAAAGGTAAAATATGAGACTTTGAAACGGCGTCTTAGCACGCGAGTTTCCACCCATATGTGCTCGGCAGCCTATCCAGAAATGTTCTGAGATTTCTGTATAGTGTCGCCTCAAGCATCGAAACTCAGATGCGAAGCAACATTTCTCACCTTCCCAGGGTAATACCCTGGTACCCATTTCTGCCAATGGCTGGGTCGACCGTGGGGGTATTTTTTTTTTTTCCAACCACGAGTACAATTCACACTCCTCCCAGCGGGAATCGAACACGGGTTGTCCGAACGTCGGTAGTCTAGTCGGGTGGTTTCCCAAACTCTAACATTCTTAAAGGTCCCAACAACTGTGTATCTGAAATGCACATGGCTAACTGTGAGCAATCTTGGGGCTGCTACAATGTGAAATACAACATAACAGATTGTGTTACTAATAAAGTCAGCCTGCTAGATGTGTGCACAACGTAACTGTGAGTTACTTGATTCCATGAGTGTGCACAACGTAACTGTGAGTTACTTGATTCCATGAATGTGCACACTACACTGTAAATACATTGTCCTGAGATGAAAGGGACTAGTGCATCTATGGGTTTGCACCAGGAATGCTGTGATGACCACTCTAACAATAATTATCAATGAACAATACTCAATAAATACATCTTGTATTTTCATTCTATGCTAATAAAAATATATCCTTTTTCGGTCCCCAACACTAAAGGTAAAATTTCCTGAGATGTAGGAATAATTATTACTGTTCAATTATTATTTTTATTCCATTCATATCTATCTTATATGACGTATGTACGATACATAATACAAGTATGATTATGGTTATACTGAGACCATACCACATGTGCCGATAGTCATTATTTATTCTTTAATGTTTTAAAAAGTGGGGGTGAGTACAAATTTATAACAATTCAATTTAGTGTCCTCACTTCCCTTTTAGAACGGAGCGCGTGGCCGTGCGGCTAAAACCACTGTTCCGCTGGCTGAAAAGCCGACGTTCGGTGTTCGAAGCCCGCGGTAGACAGAAAGGATTTTTTCTATCGGGGGTGAAATAAAAATTCTGAGTCTCACACGTCGTGGCGACTGCTTTGACCAAGCGGCCTTTATTTCCCTGGTTCTATCGTTGCCCCCCGTCATACACCAGCAATGGTACTATGTGACGTCAAGATAGTTTTTTTTTTTTTTTTTACTTCCCTTTTAGAAGGAGATAACCAGTGCAGAAAGGCATCAGCTGGATTCATTACAGAACATAATTCAATATTTTTGTATTTTATAGTTTAGTACTCATCATCATTAAGTACCGGGCCTACTGGCGTAGGTGATCATGTCTCTCCACAACCTTCGATCTCGGCAGCTATTTATAATTTCTGTTGTTGACCTTCTGCCAAGCCATTCTCTTAAGCTGTCTGGTATCTTTTCTCTTTGCTTCCCTCTATCTCATCATCCCTCAATTTTCCCAGTTGTTACAATATATTCCAGCTGTTCCCCTCTCGTTACATGACCAAAAAATGATGATTGTTTCTTTCTAATATTGGAAATTAGCTCTCATTTTGCTTTGGCCTCTTTCAGAACGTTTTCATTACTCTTCTTAGCTGTCCATGGTACTCTCAACTTTCTTCTGTAAAACCACATTTCTACAGACTCCAGTGATTTTCTTGTCTGTTGTCCTATTGTCCATGATTCACATCCATATGTTAAGACTGGCTCTACATAACATTTAAGAACTCTTTTTCTTGTTTCTATTGTCAAAAACAGTCTAATAAAAGTAATATTAGAAGGGAAAATACAAGGTAAAAGAGGCAGAGGCAGACCAAGACTAACATGGGCGAGTAACATCAAAAGATGGACAAGTCAGCCTATGGCAATCTGCACCATCAAAGCAAGAGACAGAGTGGAATGCGCTCCATGGTAGCCAACCTTCGATGGCACTTAATGATGATTGTCAAAAATGGATTGCATAGTATCTTCCTCATTTTCTGGAAAGCTGCTTTTGCCTGAGCCATTCTGCATCTCACCTGTGTTGTAGTTTAGTACTAACTGAATGTAATTGTCTAGTTTAATGACATAAATTAAGGTGATCTCCCTTTAGTTGGCATCACAACAAAACTATAGTGGTTTTCAAATACTAAAAATGATCTCTATGTTCATCAATAATGCATTTTATTTTTTTTTTGTTAGGAAATGTAGGACTTTACCCTCACGTTGTTTCTCTTTTAGTTCAATTAGGGGTCTTCTAATAACCAATTTGAGAACCACCCAATAAAGTGCTATGTATGTTACTCTATAGGGACGTTACTCTTCCGAAAGACTTCCCTAATTCAATTGTAATTTTATTAGTAGTACAACTCATAGCCCTGCTGTATAATTTACCATGAATTAACATGTAATATAAATTAATAAATAATATAAACATATATAGTATTATGTATAGTAATAATAATCTATAATTAATAATTAAGTATTATAATAATTATATATAATTAATTAAGTAAGGCCATTGTAGGCATTAGTAGGGCCTTCGAATGGCTTTAGACATTTTATTATATAAAATTGTAATCCAGTAGACTCAGTGGGCGAGTGAGTAGAGACTTAAGAGACCGGGGACATGAAGAGTAATCTGCTACAACCCGATATTTCTAACACGTGGCATTAAAAGAATTTATAATAGTCTAAAACTAGAGAGAGGAAGACTCGAGTTGATATCAGCTTGTGAAGTCAGTTGAGTATAGTCACGTGTAACATACATGTCGTAGTTGTGTACTGTATAAACAAAATGCATTTGTAGATCAAAAAAAGTAGTTAAAGCGTCTCTAACTAGTAATTTACCCGTACTCCAACAGATCCATGCGACGTTTAAACTTAAATAAAGAATGTGAAATCCGTCAGCAATGTAGTGAACGTGTCTGTGCAACAACTCACCCGCAACTTTGTGCTCTAGCTCGTCAGTTGCCGCCATTGTTGACCTCTGTGACCGGCCTTGAACCGCTGAGGTCACGATACAAATGTCCTGCCACCGTGACAGAAGAGCTGCTATGAGGGGACATCTATTATAACTCTCTTTTATTTTAGTATTGCTATAACTCTATAGCGGTGTCTTACTGCTACTTAAGTTGTCTTGACCTTTGCTTCATTTTAAGATCAAGTCCTAGTTTAGCGTCTTTCTGTTACCGCACATATTTGAATGTCTTCTACCTTTATAGCTCCCAGTGGAGCATAGGTCTTCAACAAACACTTTCCAAGTCGTTCTGTTTTTTGCCATTCTTTTAAGATCATTCCATCATTCCATGTCTTCCCCATCATCTTCATCTCTGCTTCCATCTGTCTTCTCTAAGAATTCCTTGGTCTTCCTCTTTGTCTTTTCCCCTGGGGATTCCAAAAAGGGCCTGTTATGTAATACTCTCAGTTAGCTTCCGTAGTGTGTGTCCTATCCAGCACCATCGTCTTCGCTGTATCTCTTTATCCACTGGTGTTTGACTGGTACATTTCCATAATTCTATGTTAGTGATTTTGTCCTGCTATTTCCATCCTTTTATTCTGCGTAAGCATACATTAATGAAAGTCTGTATCTTCGTGATTGTCAATTTTGTTGTTCTCCATGTTTCACAGCCATGTAATAGGACCGACTTAACATTTGAGTTGAAAAATGTTTGTATTTAACCTAATTTCTTTGGATTTCCATATGTTTCCCAGTGCAACGAAAGCTCCTCTTGCTTTTGATGTCCTTATTTTGGTATCATTTTCTGTTCCTCCCTCTTTGTCTATATTACTTCCCAGATATATGTAAGATTGTACGTCTAGTAGAGGTATTTCTCCTAGTTTTATTTGGTTATTGCCAACTGCATTAATTCTCATAATGTTGGTCTTATCTCTATTAATTTCCAGTCCTAGCTGTTGTGATCTCTCATCAAGTATGCTCATTTTATCCTGCATCTGTTGATGGCTGTGCGATAGGAGAGCTATAAGTAAAGTAAAGTACGAGACTTGAACCGGCGTCTTAGCACGCGAGTATACACCCATATGTGCTCGGCCGCCTATCCAGAAATGTTCGGATATTTCTGTATAGTGTAGCCTCAAGCATCGAAACTCAGATGCGAAGCGACATTCCTCACCTTCCCAGGATAATATACCCTGGTACCCATTTCTGCCAACGGCTGGGTCGACCGTGGGGGTATTTTTTTTTTTTTTTATTCCAACCACGAGTACAACTCACACTGCTCCCAGCGGGAATTGAACACGGGTTGTCCGAACGTCGGTAGTCTAGTCGGGTGGTTTTCCCAACTAGGCTACCGAGGCCCCCTAGGAGAGCTATATCATCAGCAAAGTCTAAATCATCATGTTGTTTGGTCAGTGACCACTGGATCCCATTTCTGTTGTTTTGAGTTATTTTCATAATCCAATCTATGGCCAGTAGAAAGAGAAATGGAGACAGAAGGCATCCTTGCCTTACTCCTGTTTATATTTCAAATGCTTCTGTAAGCTGCCCTTCATGCACCACACTACATTTTGTTCCTTCATACATTGTTTTTATCAGGTTAATAAACCTTATGGGGATTCCGTAATGACTCAGCAACTTCCAAAGCATTCTTCTGTCTAAACTATCAAATGCCTTTTCGTAATCTATGAATCTAATATAAAGTGGGGATTTTAGTTGTAAACTTTGTTCAACTATTATACGTAGAGTAGTTATTTGATCAGCACATGATCTGTTCTTCCTAAAACCTACTTGTTCATCTCTCAAATGTTTCTCTATGGCCTCTTTTAGTCTCTCCAGGATGATTCTGCTTAATATTTTTCCTGGCACTGATAGTAGCACAATTCCCCTATAAATTGTGCACTTCTGTAAACTTCCTTTCTTTGGTAGTTTGATCATATAACCTTCTCTCCAGTCTTTAGGTATTTCTTCCCTCTCCCAAATTTTATCCAATAGATTATGTAACATCTTGGTAGAGGTGTTAATATCTGCTTTGATGGCTTCCGAAGGAATTTCATCTGGTCTTGTGGCTTTACCATCTTTTAATAGTTTGATGGCTTTCATTATTTCTTCTTTGCTTGGTTTTCCACAGTTAACATGTAACTCTTCTTCTGCTGGTAGTATATCTGGAGGATTATTTAAGCCGGGTCTATTCAAAAATTTTTCAAAGTGCTCTTTCCATCTCACCATTTGTTCCCTTACATTACTAAGCAGATTTCCTTTCTTATCTTTAATAAAGGCATTGATCTGTTTGTATTTTCCACTTAATTTCTTTGTGCTGTTGTACAGTTCTTTCATATTCCCTTTATTTACTGCTTCTTCTGCCTCTTTAGCTAGTTCATCTATATATTTCCTCTTATCCCTTTTAATGCATCTTCTCACTTCTTTGTTCACCTCTGTGTAAGCTTCCTGTGTCTTGGCTTTATTACTTCTCGTTTTGCTTTTATTTATGTCTGCTTTCTTGTTCTTTCTTTCTTTAATTTTATCCAGGGTCTCTGCTGTCATCCATGCCTTATTCTGGCGTTCTTTTTCCCCCAGTGTTTCTTCGCATGTCTCTTTCCATATATCTTTTACCTGTTTCCAATGATCTTCTATATTTATTGTATTTTCTAGTTGTTGGAGGACTTGCTATTTGTTTGATATTGTGACTGCGAATTTATCTTTAAGGGTCGACCATCTAAGGGCAGAATCCCCCTACAGAAAAGATCATCTGCTGCCTTGCAGGAAGATTGGGGACAATCAAAGGCTAAGGAATGCAAACCTGAAGAATATGCTGGCTGAAATCGGATGCACTGGGCCACTGGCGCAGAACACAGTGCAACGTTTTAACGGGTGTTCAATCAGAGTGGGTCTGGTAGACTCTAATTGTGATGTTCTGTCTGTGGGGGCGATCAACACACTTAGCCTGACAGCTGACTTCATGTGAGAGTCTGGAATCCTACTCTGATTGAGTCCTGATCGCAGAGAGAGAGAGAGAGAGAGAGAGAGAGAGAGAGAGAGAGAGAGAGAGAGAGAGAGAGATTCCATGTTCTTTAAGGAACCCTACATTGAAATACTTTCTACCCTTATTCGCTGTAGTATACCTTTTAAGTTTAATTTTAAGTTTAGCTATCAGAAGATGATGACCAGAAGCTACAACTGCCCCTCTATATACTTTTACATCATGTAAGAATGACTTAAACTTATTATTAATACATATGTGATATTTGAATGTTATCAAGTTATTTGTGAGCTATCATCACTGCGCTTGCGACAACTGGGAAAATTGAGGGACGAGGAGAAAGAGGGAAGCAAAGAGAAAAGTTAGCCAGACAGCTTAATGGCTTGGCAGAAGGTCAACAACAGAAATGATAAATAACTGTCGAGATCGAAAGTTGTGGAGAGAAATGATCACCTACGCCAAAAGGCATGGTACTTGATGATGATGATGATGACGACTGCACTCCAAACGTGTCTATAGCAGCATTGGATGTTCAGAGGAGGCCACGAGTCCTCAAATATTTGATCAGAATATATTAGACGGTCACATTCCAGCTCAATTTCAGTTAATTAGTATAAAAAGTAAACTACCCCCGTCACGCCAAGTGACGTATAGGGAAATATAGTGTTAGTGACCCTATATTTTACAGACCTTCAGCACATGATTTTTGGGGTAATGTGGTCAGTATTACGCCCGTGCTGCTTTACTTTCCCAGAAAAAAATCCGGTACCCATTTAAGGCTGGGTGAACCCGGAAGCCGTCGGTTGGGATCGAACCCTACCCCTTGTCCGTGGTAGTCCAGTTCACTAACCACTGAGCTATCGCGGCTCCCAGTTAATTAGTATAGACGTGATAAATGTCAAATAACTGAAGCCGTTACTAGTAAATAAGGCTTCAATGTCTATGGAGGTCAAACCTACTACAACCGTACAACGGCATCTATTGACCTTGCGATTTGTTTGAGAACTAGGTAGGTCATTTCAACAATTACCTTCTCGTTTCCATGGCAATAAAAATACGGCCAATCAAATGCCGTTTTCGTTTTATCTGTTTTATTGAAACATTAGAAGTAGTGCCCATGGGGAAGAGAAGTGATGACGTGCCTCCTGTAGGAATCACTGCGCTGTGTCTACACACATACACACACACAAACACACGCGCGCGCGCATTAATAAAACTGTAAGAGAATTTAATTAACAGCAAAACTATGTTTTTCTCATAATATATAACTAAGACATTATGATGTAATTATATTTATAGTCCGGCTTGTTGCAAGAGCTACTGAGTTAACTGCTCTGTGCACACCGTGAGCTGTGTGTTTCATCCATTTTGATCATGTTTCGATATTCCAATTGTTTACGATGAAAGATGATATCGTTTGACAGGGAACAGTTGGCTGTGTTTATTTTCTGTGCGGTTTCGTCTTATGTCTTTTGGCGTTTGCCGAGACTGCTACGATGGGGACTACAGCTACCTTTCTTTTTTGGGAGATGAGTTAGTAATTCGGATGATTCCACTGTCACGGGTGGTTGAACAATTATGGATTTTAATTCGTTTGCAGTGATACCGGGGCCTTCCATAATCATAACCATAACCATAATTATATTTATATTAATTTATGACAATAATAGAAGGAACTATATTACATAGCGCTAATTACGGTAAATGTTTATGTCACAAATGATCGGGTTAAAGGTCAACCAAGGAGTTCGGTCTCATGTCTGGTCTCCTCAAGTTTCAAACTCACAGTCCGCCGCTGATCATGATAGGTGCTCACATCCCCTCCTCAGCAAATCCCGTAGCGTCCAGCGACTAACAACTCCAGTTCTGTGTTGGTTGATAAGTCCTCTTATGAGCCCACAACAACCTTTGTTTCTGGCTGTACCCACCTTTACACCCATTGACTGCATCCAAAGGAGTGACGTGGACTCATGGTTGGTGCCAACGTCAAGTCATGCGCCCTTCCTAGACGCGCGCAGCTAGCCAACCTGTCCGCTCTTTCATTGCCCTGTACTCCCCTATGTCCAGGGACGTAGACAAAAGTGACTTTACGCATTTCTGACTTCTGCAATGACTCTACCCATTGCCTGCGTACAGAGCCCGCCTCCACTTTTCTTATCATGCTCATCGAATCACTTATTATGCAAGTGTGGGTGTAGTCTTGTGACTCTAACGACCTTCACCCCCATCGTCATGCTATTCGTGGTCATAGCGTGAGCACCTCTGTTTCCTTTGACCATTCTGCATGCAGAGCCTGCTGTTAATGCCCATGATTTACCTCTTCTTAGCCTGTCACCTTTCCCTGTGTTGAGCTCTTGGTGCAAAGGGTGCTCTTTATCTGCACTTATCTTGAGGTATGCTCGCGCCTTCCAGATATTGCTCCTGCTATACATATTTGAATAATCAAGAAGAATGTATTTGAATGTATCAACTGCTTCTAGTTTTCATGAATTTAATTAATTATTTAAATAAAAAAAACCAGGTGTAGGGTATTCCTAACCCAAAAGTCTTCTAATAACAGATTACAAAACAACCGAATAAAGTGCAAAGGGACGTTACTCCGAGCACAAAGACGCTAAATTATGACTTTACCCATTTTAGAAATACAACATTTGAGTGTTTGATTAAATTGATGTTCTAAATGTGGTCAGGGAGACAGGACGATGTAAACAATGATTGTGTATCTGCAACCTTCGACATGAGCAGAGAAACTGAAGGAACGGCAAGTCAGAAGTGAAGTCAGAAAAGGACGACATGATGAAGCAAACGACATGATGAAGCGGACGACGACATGATGAAGCGGACGACGACATGATGAAGCGGACGACGACATGATGAAGCGGACGACGACATGATGAAGCGGACGACGACATGATGAAGCGGACGACGACATGATGAAGCGGACGACGACATGATGAAGCGGACGACATGATGAAGCGGACGACGACATGATGAAGCGGACGACGACATGATGAAGCGGACGACGACATGATGAAGCGGACGACATGATGAAGCGGACGACGACATGATGAAGCGGACGACATGATGAAGCGGACGACGACATGATGAAGCGGACGACGACATGATGAAGCGGACGACGACATGATGAAGCGGACGACATGATGAAGCGGACGACGACATGATGAAGCGGACGACATGATGAAGCGGACGACGACATGATGAAGCGGACGACGACATGATGAAGCGGACGACGACATGATGAAGCGGACGACATGATGAAGCGGACGACATGATGAAGCGGACGACGACATGATGAAGCGGACGACGACATGATGAAGCGGACGACGACATGATGAAGCGGACGACGACATGATGAAGCGGACGACATGATGAAGCGGACGACATGAAGAAGCGGACGACGACATGATGAAGCGGACGACATGATGAAGCGGACGACGACATGATGAAGCGGACGACATGATGAAGCGGACGACGACATGATGAAGCGGACGACGACATGATGAAGCGGACGACATGATGAAGCGGACGACGACATGATGAAGCGGACGACGACATGATGAAGCGGACGACGACATGATGAAGCGGACGACATGATGAAGCGGACGACGACATGATGAAGCGGACGACATGATGAAGCGGACGACGACATGATGAAGCGGACGACGACATGATGAAGCGGACGACGACATGATGAAGCGGACGACATGATGAAGCGGACGACGACATGATGAAGCGGACGACGACATGATGAAGCGGACGACGACATGATGAAGCGGACGACATGATGAAGCGGACGACGACATGATGAAGCGGACGACATGATGAAGCGGACGACGACATGATGAAGCGGACGACGACATGATGAAGCGGACGACGACATGATGAAGCGGACGACATGATGAAGCGGACGACGACATGATGAAGCGGACGACATGATGAAGCGGACGACGACATGATGAAGCGGACGACATGATGAAGCGGACGACGACATGATGAAGCGGACGACGACATGATGAAGCGGACGACGACATGATGAAGCGGACGACGACATGATGAAGCGGACGACATGATGAAGCGGACGACGACATGATGAAGCGGACGACATGATGAAGCGGACGACATGATGAAGCGGACGACATGATGAAGCGGACGACGACATGATGAAGCGGACGACATGATGAAGCGGACGACATGATGAAGCGGACGACATGATGAAGCGGACGACGACATGATGAAGCGGACGACATGATGAAGCGGACGACATGATGAAGCGGACGACATGATGAAGCGGACGACATGATGAAGCGGACGACGACATGATGAAGCGGACGACATGATGAAGCGGACGACATGATGAAGCGGACGACATGATGAAGCGGACGACATGATGAAGCGGACGACATGATGAAGCGGACGACATGATGAAGCGGACGACATGATGAAGCGGACGACATGATGAAGCGGACGACATGATGAAGCGGACGACATGATGAAGCGGACGACATGATGAAGCGGACGACGACATGATGAAGCGGACGACATGATGAAGCGGACGACGACATGATGAAGCGGACGACGACATGATGAAGCGGACGACGACATGATGAAGCGGACGACGACATGATGAAGCGGACGACGACATGATGAAGCGGACGACATGATGAAGCGGACGACATGATGAAGCGGACGACGACATGATGAAGCGGACGACATGATGAAGCGGACGACATGATGAAGCGGACGACATGATGAAGCGGACGACATGATGAAGCGGACGACATGATGAAGCGGACGACATGATGAAGCGGACGACGACATGATGAAGCGGACGACATGATGAAGCGGACGACGACATGATGAAGCGGACGACATGATGAAGCGGACGACGACATGATGAAGCGGACGACGACATGATGAAGCGGACGACGACATGATGAAGCGGACGACATGATGAAGCGGACGACGACATGATGAAGCGGACGACATGATGAAGCGGACGACGACATGATGAAGCGGACGACGACATGATGAAGCGGACGACGACATGATGAAGCGGACGACGACATGATGAAGCGGACGACATGATGAAGCGGACGACGACATGATGAAGCGGACGACGACATGATGAAGCGGACGACGACATGATGAAGCGGACGACGACATGATGAAGCGGACGACGACATGATGAAGCGGACGACGACATGATGAAGCGGACGACATGATGAAGCGGACGACGACATGATGAAGCGGACGACGACATGATGAAGCGGACGACATGATGAAGCGGACGACGACATGATGAAGCGGACGACGACATGATGAAGCGGACGACATGATGAAGCGGACGACGACATGATGAAGCTAAATAAATGAACCAGGTTGTATCGTCAGACGAAACATTCTGGGGAGAAAATACTGAAGGCAGGATATCAGCCGTTATGTCCGACGCGCAGTGAAGATGTTTACCGACCGACCAACTGGCAACTCCAACCAACCAACCAACCAACCAACCAACCAACCAACCAACCAACCAACCAACCAACCAACCAACCAACCAACCAACCAACCAACCAACCAACCAACCAACAACAACCAACCAACCAACCAACCAACCAACCAACCAACCAACCAACCAACCAACCAACCAACCGATTTCGACCAAGTAGAATGAAAGTATTGAGTTATTGAGTTATTGAGTTATTTGCGGGTCATCATCATTGCACTCCGAACATGTCCATAGGTGCTCAGATCCCTCCTCAGCAATTCCCTCAGTGTCCAGCGACTGACGACTCCAGTTCTATGTTGGTTGATAAGTCTTCTTACACGGCCACCAAGTTTCTCATTTCTGGCTGTGCCCATCTTAACTCCAATTTCCATCATCCGAAGAAGCGACGTTGATCTGTGTTTGTCGAAGTCCTGTGCTCTTCCCACATCTCGGAGGGCATTGATGATGTCCGCCCGATCCATCGGTTGCCCGTCCTTAACGACAGCGCAGCTAGCCAACCTGTCCGCTCTCTCATTTCCCCGTACTCCCGCATGTCCAGGGACATAGACAAAGGTGACCTTACGTATTTTGGATTTCTGCAACGACTCTACCCATTGCATGCGTACAAAGCCCGCCTCCACTTTTTTTTTATCATGCTCATCGAATCACTCAGTATACATGCGTGGGTGTAGTCTTGTGACTCTAACCAGTTGAATGCCTTGGTCACTGCCATCACCTCCATTGTCATGCTACTCGTGGTCATGGCGTATGCACCACTGTCTTCCTTGGCTATTCTGCCTGCCGAACGTGCTGTAAATGCCCATGCACTTCTTTCGTGTCGTCTTACAGATCCGTCTGTATAGATGACTGCATCTTTCTCATCGGTGTTATCGCAGATGAGACCGTTGACCTCAGCATTAACCACGACCGGGTTCTGTTCCCTACTTTTCCTGTCGAGTGTGACAATACATGTGAGAGTCCCCTTGAATGACGTAGGCACCGGTATCCACTCCTCACCAACGCTGAGATTGGTAAGCCCACAGACCTGTTTGATGACATCTTCTGCTCGGCCCACCCATGATTTGCCTCTTTTTAGCCTGGTACCTTTCTCTGTGTTGAGCACGTGGTGCAATGGATGCTCTGTATCTGTACTAATCTTCAGGTATGCTCGTGCTCTCCAGATCTTGATTCTGTCATCCATGGTTGGAAAGTCAAGAAGATATCTCATTGCCACACAGGGAGTGTCCCTCGTACATCCCAGGATAATGCGCATGGCTTCATTTTGTATTTTCTCCAGCCTATCAATTTGAGTCGTACTGACAGTAAGAATGGCCAGGGCATACTCGATTGGTGCGAGGACTAATCCCTGGAACAGAAGAGTAAGTAGCCTCTGCTCGATGTTGGCAGCTGCCATGACCTTCAAGGCGGCTAATCCTTTGCGGGATTTTGTTATCACATGGTCGACGTGGTCCCGAAAACACAGGCTGCGATCAAACTTAACTCCGAGGTATGTCATCAACTTGTCCCTGGTCACCTCATCAGCTCCCATTCGTACTACCGGTGTGGTCGTATTAACGATATGATTGTTAAGGGAGAACCATGAAACTGATGCTTTATTAGGATTTACCAAGGCACCTGAAACCCCACACCAGGAAGAAATGCGATCGAGTTCGTCTTGCATTGTGGAGGCGATTCCCCGTCTGTCTCTTCCCTGTCGATATACCAGAATATCATCAGCAAAAGTCATAGTTCTTCCCCTCCCATGTAGGCCCTATATAATTCTTGAGAGTACATTTTAGCTGATTAGACACTATAGCTTCTAGCTCGACGACTAGTTCTGTTCAGCACAACGCACGGACAGATGAAGAGCTCCATGAATCTACTTGTTAGGTAGCTAGGACTTACTTGATTCAACATTTATTGTGCACAATTCAATATTTCGCTGTACCAATTATCCAGTCTCTCAAATCTGTAACAAACATGAGTGAACTAAAACACAGAGTAACGGTTTTGTGCAGTCTCTGAACCTGGATCCAGCCCAACAGTTGGCACACAGACTAACCAGCCTGGCCAAGCGAGTAGAGATCAAAGAAGGAAGGCAAGTACTAACATTTGTTGAAATCGGATGTTTTTGCCGAGTAATTCAGCTATTCCAGCTTTCTGTAAATCACGACACAACGCAGTTACGCCACCTAACGCCCGTATATGGGATAACAATGAAGAGGACTAGTCGTTGAGAGAGCACACAAATAAAATAATAGCATAAGGGAATCAGGGGTGCATGCATATGTCAGTGCCAGAGCTGAACGCGGTCAGCGAACCCTAGTTGACTGATGACTGCGTCAGGGTTGATTAATTTTAACTCTCCAACCATGCTTTATCTCTTTGCGATGCTCATAGAAACATAGTAATCAGTCTGGGTAAACGAGTAGGGGCCAAGAGGGAAGACAACCCCGTACAACAAATGCTGAAGACGGAGGTCTTGGACAGAACTGACAAATGACATTCAGTTTACGTGTCATCCACGCCGAGTCTGCTCCCATTGTACGTCCCTTGATTGCCTGACAATAACATTTGGTTTCCTTCGGTTGTCTGATGAACACCGGAAATAAAGAGAAAGAGAGAAAGAAAAAAGAAGTGAGCATTCCCATACACTGTTCATTTTAATGATGAAGTGAATGTAAAAATGTGAGGTCACCTCCACCTACACATATCGCAACAGATCTATAATTAGATCAGCCGTCTACGTACAAACAAGATCTGACGGCTCCTTATTTATCTAGGGGGGGGGGGAATTGGAAAAAAAACAAATAGAAAAAATGGTAGGGTAAAAGCTTTACGTGATTAGTAGACGACACAGATTTGAACGACGTTTCGGCTCAATAGGCCTTCATCATCATCATCATCAAGTACCGGCCTACTGGCGTAGGTGATCATGTCTCTCCACAATTTTCGCTGCTATTTATCATTTCTGTTGTTGACCTTCTGCCAAGCCATTCTCTCAAGTTGTCTATTATTTTTTCTCTTTGCTTCCTTCTATCTCTTCGTCTGTCAATTTTTCCAGTTGTTACAATATATTCCAGTTGTTCCCTTCTCATTACATGGCCAACAAATGATGATTGTTTCTTCCTAATATTGGAAATTAGCTCTCTTTTTGCTTTGACCTCTTTCAGAACGTTTTCATTACTCTTCTTAGCTGTCCATGGTATTCTCAACATTCTTCTGTAAAACCACATTTCTGCAGACTCCAGTGATTTTCTTGTCTGTTGTCCTATTGTCCATGATTCGCATCCATATGTTAAGACTGGCTCTACATAACATTTAAGAACTCTTTTTCTTGTTTCTATTGTCAATATGCCTTCAGCAGGAACAAACAAACAACACACACAGATATGTAAGTAAATAAAACTAATCCTACATAGCTAACTAGTAACGAAACATCCAAAACAAAATAATCGAAACTGGTTAAAGAAAAGAAAAATGACTTGCCTGTGTCGTGGACCGTGGTCAGAATGGGAAAAGGCGAGTCACACGGGTATAGCTGTAATTATAACCTCTGGTCAGGTGAAAGGTTCTAAAAATGCACGAGCGGGGGGAACGCTGTCTAGGTTACCTCGACTGTAAAGACATTGACAATGTCTAAAAGTATCTAAGGGCCCATAAATACATGTATACACACACACAGATGCGTGTATACATATATACACGTACAAACAGATATGCACGTACTTATACATATCAACATACACGTACATATACATACCATTATATGATCAGTCTACTTTTTAGTGATCCCCCGATGATCGCCTTCAAACGCGACAGGTATTTGGGAGATATTCTGGTTAGGAGCCATCTCCCTCGCTCCGACCATCAACACTTCGGTACGGCCCCTTGTGGTCGGAACTGTATCACCTGTGCCTATGTGCTACCTGCTGACTCGGTCTTATTCCCTAATGGACGGTTCGAGATCAAGCATGGCTTCACATGTGTGTCCGGTAACATCAAATATGCCATCATATGCCAACGATGCCATATGACCTATATTGGCGAGTCTGGGACACGATTAGCGGGAGGATTTTGTGAACATCTACGAGATGTTCAACAGAATACTGGCACTTCAGTGTCTTCCCATTTCAACTCCCAAGATCACAAGGGCAAAGACGACATCCGTATCACTGGTATTGTCATTTGTCACTCTGGTGACCGCAGCCGATTTGCTTTGGAGAATCGCCTCATAGTTCAGTATGGCTCGCTGACCTCACGAGGCATGAATGTATCACACTCGTACACATAGTTCCCTTTCGGTTACTCCTTTCCTTTTGCATAGCCTTCTCTACTGTCCATGTTTGGGCTCTTTAGTCTATCTACTGTGCCATGCTATTCATAGTTCTCCTCCACTGGTCCCCATTGAGACACTTCGGTGTTCTCCTATACCTCTTTTTTCTGTGCTACTTACCCCTCATATGTTTTTATTGTACCCCACTCTCAGCCTTTTGAGTACCTGTTATTCTACTGTTCTATTCTTTCTCCTTTGTGTTTGCACACTGACCCCGGTGTGCACTCTTCTGGTTATGTGTGCGTTTTGCGCTCATTTCTACACATATATGATTGTCCCCGTATGGGTGTGCACATGCATGTATGTGTTCATATGTATGGGTATTGGTATATATATATGCAAGCATGTGTGTGCGTGTATGTATGCATATATATGTATATGTAGGTGTATGTAGGTGTATGTTGATATGTATAAATATGTGCATGCCTGTTTGTACGTGTATATATGTATACACGCATCTGTTTGTGTGCATACATGTATTTATGGACCCTTAGATACTTTTAGACATTGTCAGTGTCTTTGCAGTCGAGGTTATCTAGACAGGGTTCCCCCGCTCGTGTATTTTTAGAACCCTTCACCTGACCAGAGGGTGTAACTACAGCTAGACCCATGTGATTCGCCCTTTTCCCGTTCTGACCACGGTCTACGACACAGGGAAGTCATTTTTCTTTTCTTTAACCAATTTCGATTATTTTGTTTTGGCTGTTTCGTTACTAGTTAGCTATGTAGGATTAGCTTTATTTACTTACATATCTGTGTGTGCGTGTTGTTTGTTTGTTTCTGGTGAAGGCCTATTGAGCCGAAACGTCGTTCCAATCTGTGTCGTCTACTAATCACGTAAAGCTTTTACCATACCATTTTTTCTATTTTTTTTTTCAAATTTTCCCTCACATTCAGCTTTACTGCAGCTTCGCATTTTCATGTATTCATTTGTATTTCTTTGTCTTAACTCCTTATTTATCTAGCACGGCTGAAGTCAAAATGGTCAAATGTGAGACTCTAATCAAGGAGCTTCTATTCGCTGATGCTGCAGCACTGATTGCTCACGATGAAACTGTCTTACAGCCAATGATTGACAATCTAGCTACATCATGTGATTTATTTTCCCTGTCAATAAGTATACAGAAGACTGGCGTATCTCAATAAGGTGTAGCCAGTCCCTCAGCTACATCATGAAAAAACACACACCTTGGATGTCAGAACAGGAGTTGTCAGTCTCTGGTAATTGCGGGACTTGCTGAGGAGGGGATCTGAGCACCCACGGACATGTTCAGTGTACCGTGATGATGACCCGCTAATAACTCAATAACTGAGGAGGGGATCTGAGCACCCACGGACATGTTCAGTGTACCGTGATGATGACCCGCTAATAACTCAATAACTGAGGAGGGGATCTGCGCACCCACGGACATGTTCAGTGTACCGTGATGATGACCCGCTAATAACTCAATAACTGAGGAGGGGATCTGAGCACCCACGGACATGTTCAGTGTACCGTGATGATGACCCGCTAATAACTCAATAACTGAGGAGGGGATCTGAGCACCCACGGACATGTTCAGTGTGCCGTGATGATGACCCGCAAATAACTCAATAACTGAGGAGGGGATCTGAGCACCCACGGACATGTTCAGTGTACCGTGATGATGACCCGCTAATAACTCAATAACTGAGGAGGGGATCTGAGCACCCACGGACATGTTCAGTGTACCGTGATGATGACCCGCTAATAACTCAATAACTGAGGAGGGGATCTGAGCACCCACGAACATGTTCAGTGTACCGTGATGATGACCCGCTAATAACTCAATAACTGAGGAGGGGATCTGAGCACCCACGGACATGTTCAGTGTGCCGTGATGATGACCCGCAAATAACTCAATAACTGAGGAGGGGATCTGAGCACCCACGGACATGTTCAGTGTGCCGTGATGATGACCCGCTAATAACTCAATAACTGAGGGGATCTGAGCACCCACGGACATGTTCAGTGTACCGTGATGATGACCCGCTAATAACTCAATAACTGAGGAGGGGATCTGAGCACCCACGAACATGTTCAGTGTACCGTGATGATGACCCGCTAATAACTCAATAACTGAGGAGGGGATCTGAGCACCCACGGACATGTTCAGTGTGCCGTGATGATGACCCGCTAATAACTCAATAACTGAGGAGGGGATCTGAGCACCCACGGACATGTTCAGTGTACCGTGATGATGACCCGCTAATAACTCAATAACTGAGGAGGGGATCTGAGCACCCACGGACATGTTCAGTGTACCGTGATGATGACCCGCTAATAACTCAATAACTGAGGAGAGGATCTGAGCACCCACGGACATGTTTAGTGTACCGTGATGATGACCCGCTAATAACTCAATGAATCTGTGAGAAAGTTCACCTGCCTGCAATGGTCACATACATCGTATCGCTTGATGAAGACATAAATACCCACATTGGAAAAGCAGATTCCATATTTGGTCAACTTCAAGACTTGTAATGGGACAAAGTAACCAACTCCATTACTTGTAATGGACAAAGTAACCAACTCCATTATCTTGTAATGGGACAAAGTAACCAACTCCATTATCTTGTAATGGGACAAAGTAACCAACTCCATTACTTGTAATGGGACAAAGTAACCAACTTCATTATCTTGTAATGGGACAAAGTAACCAACTCCATTACTTGTAATGGGACAAAGTAACCAACTCCATTACTTGTAATGGGACAAAGTAACCAACTCCATTATCTTGTAATGGGACAAAGTAACCAACTCCATCATCTTGTAATGTAACAAAGTAACCAACTCCATCATCTTGTAATGGGACAAAGTAACCAACTCCATTACTTGTAATGGGACAAAGTAACCAACTCCATTACTTGTAATAGGACAAAGTAACCAACTCCATTATCTTGTAATGTAACAAAGTAACCAACTCCATCATCTTGTAATGTAACAAAGTAACCAACTCCATCATCTTGTAATGTAACAAAGTAACCAACTCCATTATCTTGTAATGTAACAAAGTAACCAACTCCATCATCTTGTAATGTAACAAAGTAACCAACTCCATCATCTTGTAATGTAACAAAGTAACCAACTCCATCATCTTGTAATGTAACAAAGTAACCAACTCCATCATCATGTAATGTAACAAAGTAACCAACTCCATCATCTTGTAATGTAACAAAGTAACCAACTCCATCATCTTGTAATGTAACAAAGTAACCAACTCCATCATCTTGTAATGTAACAAAGTAACCAACTCCATCATCTTGTAATGGGACAAAGTAACCAACTCCATCATCTTGTAATGTAACAAAGTAACCAACTCCATCATCTTGTAATGGGACAAAGTAACCAACTCCATCATCATGTAATGGGACAAAGTAACCAACTCCATCATCTTGTAATGTAACAAAGTAACCAACTCCATCATCTTGTAATGGGACAAAGTAACCAACTCCATTACTTGTAATGGGACAAAGTAACCAACTCCATTACTTGTAATAGGACAAAGTAACCAACTCCATTATCTTGTAATGTAACAAAGTAACCAACTCCATTACTTGTAATGGGACAAAGTAACCAACTCCATTACTTGTAATAGGACAAAGTAACCAACTCCATCATCTTGTAATGGGACAAAGTAACCAACTCCATCATCTTGTAATGGGACAAAGTAACCAACTCCATCATCTTGTAATGGGACAAAGTAACCAACTCCATCATCTTGTAATGTAACAAAGTAACCAACTCCATTATCTTGTAATGTAACAAAGTAACCAACTCCATCATCTTGTAATGTAACAAAGTAACCAACTCCATCATCTTGTAATGGGACAAAGTAACCAACTCCATCATCATGTAATGGGACAAAGTAACCAACTCCATCATCTTGTAATGGGACAAAGTAACCAACTCCATCATCTTGTAATGTAACAAAGTAACCAACTCCATCATCTTGTAATGTAACAAAGTAACCAACTCCATTACTTGTAATGGGACAAAGTAACCAACTCCATTACTTGTAATAGGACAAAGTAACCAACTCCATTATCTTGTAATGTAACAAAGTAACCAACTCCATTATCTTGTAATGTAACAAAGTAACCAACTCCATCATCTTGTAATGTAACAAAGTAACCAACTCCATCATCTTGTAATGTAACAAAGTAACCAACTCCATCATCTTGTAATGGGACAAAGTAACCAACTCCATCATCTTGTAATGTAACAAAGTAACCAACTCCATCATCTTGTAATGTAACAAAGTAACCAACTCCATCATCTTGTAATGTAACAAAGTAACCAACTCCATCATCATGTAATGTAACAAAGTAACCAACTCCATCATCTTGTAATGTAACAAAGTAACCAACTCCATCATCTTGTAATGTAACAAAGTAACCAACTCCATCATCTTGTAATGTAACAAAGTAACCAACTCCATCATCTTGTAATGGGACAAAGTAACCAACTCCATCATCTTGTAATGTAACAAAGTAACCAACTCCATCATCTTGTAATGGGACAAAGTAACCAACTCCATCATCATGTAATGGGACAAAGTAACCAACTCCATCATCTTGTAATGTAACAAAGTAACCAACTCCATCATCTTGTAATGGGACAAAGTAACCAACTCCATTACTTGTAATGGGACAAAGTAACCAACTCCATTACTTGTAATAGGACAAAGTAACCAACTCCATTATCTTGTAATGTAACAAAGTAACCAACTCCATTACTTGTAATGGGACAAAGTAACCAACTCCATTACTTGTAATAGGACAAAGTAACCAACTCCATCATCTTGTAATGGGACAAAGTAACCAACTCCATCATCTTGTAATGGGACAAAGTAACCAACTCCATCATCTTGTAATGGGACAAAGTAACCAACTCCATCATCTTGTAATGTAACAAAGTAACCAACTCCATCATCTTGTAATGGGACAAAGTAACCAACTCCATCATCATGTAATAGGACAAAGTAACCAACTCCATCATCATGTAATAGGACAAAGTAACCAACTCCATCATCTTGTAATGTAACAAAGTAACCAACTCCATCATCTTGTAATGTAACAAAGTAACCAACTCCATCATCTTGTAATGGGACAAAGTAACCAACTCCATCATCTTGTAATGGGACAAAGTAACCAACTCCATCATCTTGTAATAGGACAAAGTAACCAACTTCATCATCTTGTAATGTAACAAAGTAACCACTCCATCATCTTGTAATAGGACAAAGTAACCAACTCCATCATCTTGTAATAGGACAAAGTAACCAACTCCATCATCTTGTAATAGGACAAAGTAAACCAACTTCATCATCTTGTAATGTAACAAAGTAACCAACTCCATCATCTTGTAATAGGACAAAGTAACCAACTCCATCATCTTGTAATAGGACAAAGTAACCAACTCCATCATCTTGTAATGGGACAAAGTAACCAACTTCATCATCTTGTAATGTAACAAAGTAACCAACTCCATCATCTTGTAATAGGACAAAGTAACCAACTCCATCATCTTGTAATAGGACAAAGTAACCAACTCCATCATCTTGTAATGGGACAAAGTAACCAACTCCATCATCTTGTAATGTAACAAAGTAACCAACTCCATCATCTTGTAATGTAACAAAGTAACCAACTCCATCATCTTGTAATGTAACAAAGTAACCAACTCCATCATCTTGTAATAGGACAAAGTAACCAACTCCATCATCTTGTAATAGGACAAAGTAACCAACTCCATCATCTTGTAATAGGACAAAGTAACCAACTCCATCATCTTGTAATGTAACAAAGTAACCAACTCCATCATCTTGTAATGTAACAAAGTAACCAACTCCATCATCTTGTAATGTAACAAAGTAACCAACTCCATCATCTTGTAATGTAACAAAGTAACCAACTCCATCATCTTGTAATGGGACAAAGTAACCAACTCCATCATCTTGTAATAGGACAAAGTAACCAACTCCATCATCTTGTAATAGGACAAAGTAACCAACTCCATCATCTTGTAATGTAACAAAGTAACCAACTCCATCATCTTGTAATAGGACAAAGTAACCAACTCCATCATCTTGTAATAGGACAAAGTAACCAACTCCATCATCTTGTAATAGGACAAAGTAACCAACTCCATCATCTTGTAATGGGACAAAGTAACCAACTCCATCATCTTGTAATGGGACAAAGTAACCAACTCCATCATCTTGTAATGGGACAAACTCTCGCCCATCATGACAACACTTAGGAGTCGGAGTAGAAGGTGGCTGGGTCACGTGAGAAGAACGTCTTTCTCCACTTCCTCTTGTACCCGTTCGGTCGTCGAGGGAGAACGTTCTGGTTCTCGGCCTTTTGGCAGCTTCATTCATTGTTAATTGATGTTGTAGCGTTTCTTTGATGTTGTAGCGTTTCTTTGATGTTGTAGCGTTTCTTTGATGTTGTAGCGTTTCTTTGATGTTGTAGCGTTTCTTTGATGTTTTCTGTTCATCTTAATCTGGGTTTTTTATTATCTTCATTCTCCTCTTGTAACGCATGCTTTGTATGATGAGGAAAACACTTCTGTTTCAAAGCTTACTCTTTCTGTTAGATCATTTCTAATTCTGTCTCTTCTGGTCACTCCAAGCACTTTTCTCTGACATGGTGTGTCTGTGGTGACAAGCTTTCTTTTATGCTTAATCGTAACTGACCATGTTTGGCATATATCCTGTATAAGATGTTTCTTGGTGGTAATAGATGTTGAAGTATATGGATAACCGTCCAAATATTTGGTTTGCCTTATTGCATTGTTTATCTATTTCTTTGTCGATTTTATCATTTTGAGAGAATCTTGTTCCCAGATATTTCAAGTTCGTTACTTGTGTTATAACTTGATGTTCTATGTTTATGTTTAATGTCTTCTTTTGTCTTGCTATTGATAGAACTTCTCTCTGTGTGTGTTTCACTACTTATTGTCTTGCTATTGATAGAACTTCTCTGTGTGTGTGTTTCACTACTTATTGTCTTGCTATTGATAGAACTTCTCTGTGTGTGTGTTTCACTACTTATTGTCTTGCTATTGATAGAACTTCTCTGTGTGTGTGTTTCACTACTTATTGTCTTGCTATTGATAGAACTTCTCTGTGTGTGTGTTTCACTACTTATTGTCTTGCTATTGATAGAGCTTCTCTGTGTGTGTGTCTCACTACTTATTGTCTTGCTATTGATAGAGCTTCTCTGTGTGTGTGTCTCACTACTTATTGTCTTGCTATTGATAGAACTTCTCTGTGTGTGTGTTTCACTACTTATTGTCTTGCTATTGATAGAGCTTCTCTGTGTGTGTGTTTCACTACTTATTGTCTTGCTATTGATAGAGCTTCTCTGTGTGTGTGTTTCACTACTTATTGTCTTGCTATTGATAGAGCTTCTCTGTGTGTGTGTTTCACTACTTATTGTCTTGCTATTGATAGAGCTTCTCTGTGTGTGTGTTTCACTACTTATTGTCTTGCTATTGATAGAGCTTCTCTGTGTGTGTGTTTCACTACTTATTGTCTTGCTATTGATAGAGCTTCTCTGTGTGTGTGTTTCACTACTTATTGTCTTGCTATTGATAGAGCTTCTCTGTGTGTGTGTTTCACTACTTATTGTCTTGCTATTGATAGAGCTTCTCTGTGTGTGTGTTTCACTACTTATTGTCTTGCTATTGATAGAGCTTCTCTGTGTGTGTGTTTCACTACTTATTGTCTTGCTATTGATAGAGCTTCTCTGTGTGTGTGTTTCACTACTTATTGTCTTGCTATTGATAGAGCTTCTCTGTGTGTGTGTTTCACTACTTATTGTCTTGCTATTGATAGAGCTTCTCTGTGTGTGTGTTTCACTACTTATTGTCTTGCTATTGATAGAGCTTCTCTGTGTGTGTGTTTCACTACTTATTGTCTTGCTATTGATAGAGCTTCTCTGTGTGTGTGTTTCACTACTTATTGTCTTGCTATTGATAGAGCTTCTCTGTGTGTGTGTTTCACTACTTATTGTCTTGCTATTGATAGAGCTTCTCTGTGTGTGTGTTTCACTACTTATTGTCTTGCTATTGATAGAGCTTCTCTGTGTGTGTGTTTCACTACTTATTGTCTTGCTATTGATAGAGCTTCTCTGTGTGTGTGTTTCACTACTTATTGTCTTGCTATTGATAGAGCTTCTCTGTGTGTGTGTTTCACTACTTATTGTCTTGCTATTGATAGAGCTTCTCTGTGTGTGTGTTTCACTACTTATTGTCTTGCTATTGATAGAGCTTCTCTGTGTGTGTGTTTCACTACTTATTGTCTTGCTATTGATAGAGCTTCTCTGTGTGTGTGTTTCACTACTTATTGTCTTGCTATTGATAGAGCTTCTCTGTGTGTGTGTTTCACTACTTATTGTCTTGCTATTGATAGAGCTTCTCTGTGTGTGTGTTTCACTACTTATTGTCTTGCTATTGATAGAGCTTCTCTGTGTGTGTGTTTCACTACTTATTGTCTTGCTATTGATAGAGCTTCTCTGTGTGTGTGTTTCACTACTTATTGTCTTGCTATTGATAGAGCTTCTCTGTGTGTGTGTTTCACTACTTATTGTCTTGCTATTGATAGAGCTTCTCTGTGTGTGTGTTTCACTACTTATTGTCTTGCTATTGATAGAGCTTCTCTGTGTGTGTGTTTCACTACTTATTGTATTGCTATTGATAGAGCTTCTCTGTGTGTGTGTTTCACTACTTATTGTCTTGCTATTGATAGAGCTTCTCTCTGTGTGTGTTTCACTACTTATTGTCTTGCTATTGATAGAGCTTCTCTCTGTGTGTGTTTCACTACTTATTGTCTTGCTATTGATAGAGCTTCTCTGTGTGTGTGTTTCACTACTTATTGTCTTGCTATTGATAGAGCTTCTCTGTGTGTGTGTTTCACTACTTATTGTCTTGCTATTGATAGAGCTTCTCTGTGTGTGTGTTTCACTACTTATTGTCTTGCTATTGATAGAGCTTCTCTGTGTGTGTGTTTCACTACTTATTGTCTTGCTATTGATAGAGCTTCTCTGTGTGTGTGTTTCACTACTTATTGTCTTGCTATTGATAGAGCTTCTCTGTGTGTGTGTTTCACTACTTATTGTCTTGCTATTGATAGAGCTTCTCTGTGTGTGTGTTTCACTACTTATTGTCTTGCTATTGATAGAGCTTCTCTGTGTGTGTGTTTCACTACTTATTGTCTTGCTATTGATAGAGCTTCTCTGTGTGTGTGTTTCACTACTTATTGTCTTGCTATTGATAGAGCTTCTCTGTGTGTGTGTTTCACTACTTATTGTCTTGCTATTGATAGAGCTTCTCTGTGTGTGTGTTTCACTACTTATTGTCTTGCTATTGATAGAGCTTCTCTGTGTGTGTGTTTCACTACTTATTGTCTTGCTATTGATAGAGCTTCTCTGTGTGTGTGTTTCACTACTTATTGTCTTGCTATTGATAGAGCTTCTCTGTGTGTGTGTTTCACTACTTATTGTCTTGCTATTGATAGAGCTTCTCTGTGTGTGTGTTTCACTACTTATTGTCTTGCTATTGATAGAGCTTCTCTGTGTGTGTGTTTCACTACTTATTGTCTTGCTATTGATAGAGCTTCTCTGTGTGTGTGTTTCACTACTTATTGTCTTGCTATTGATAGAGCTTCTCTGTGTGTGTGTTTCACTACTTATTGTCTTGCTATTGATAGAGCTTCTCTGTGTGTGTGTTTCACTACTTATTGTCTTGCTATTGATAGAACTTCTCTGTGTGTGTGTTTCACTACTTATTGTCTTGCTATTGATAGAACTTCTCTGTGTGTGTGTTTCACTACTTATTGTCTTGCTATTGATAGAACTTCTCTGTGTGTTTCACTACTTATTGTCTTGCTATTGATAGAACTTCTCTGTGTGTGTGTTTCACTACTTATTGTCTTGCTATTGATAGAACTTCTCTGTGTGTGTTTCACTACTTATTGTCTTGCTATTGATAGAACTTCTCTGTGTGTTTCACTACTTATTGTCTTGCTATTGATAGAACTTCTCTGTGTGTTTCACTACTTATTGTCTTGCTATTGATAGAACTTCTCTGTGTGTGTGTTTCACTACTTATTGTCTTGCTATTGATAGAACTTCTCTGTGTGTGTTTCACTACTTATTGTCTTGCTATTGATAGAACTTCTCTGTGTGTTTCACTACTTATTGTTTTGCTATTGATAGAACTTCTCTGTGTGTTTCACTACTTATTGTCTTGCTATTGATAGAGCTTCTCTGTGTGTGTTTCACTACTTATTGTCTTGCTATTGATAGAACTTCTCTGTGTGTGTTTCACTACTTATTGTCTTGCTATTGATAGAACTTCTCTGTGTGTGTGTTTCACTACTTATTGTCTTGCTATTGATAGAACTTCTCTGTGTGTGTGTTTCACTACTTATTGTCTTGCTATTGATAGAACTTCTCTGTGTGTTTCACTACTTATTGTCTTGCTATTGATAGAACTTCTCTGTGTGTGTTTCACTACTTATTGTCTTGCTATTGATAGAACTTCTCTGTGTGTGTTTCACTACTTATTGTCTTGCTATTGATAGAACTTCTCTGTGTGTGTGTTTCACTACTTATTGTCTTGCTATTGATAGAACTTCTCTGTGTGTGTGTTTCACTACTTATTGTCTTGCTATTGATAGAACTTCTCTGTGTGTGTTTCACTACTTATTGTCTTGCTATTGATAGAACTTCTCTGTGTGTGTTTCACTACTTATTGTCTTGCTATTGATAGAACTTCTCTGTGTGTGTTTCACTACTTATTGTCTTGCTATTGATAGAGCTTCTCTGTGTGTGTGTTTCACTACTTATTGTCTTGCTATTGATAGAACTTCTCTGTGTGTGTTTCACTACTTATTGTCTTGCTATTGATAGAACTTCTCTGTGTGTGTTTCACTACTTATTGTCTTGCTATTGATAGAACTTCTCTGTGTGTGTGTTTCACTACTTATTGTCTTGCTATTGATAGAACTTCTCTGTGTGTGTTTCACTACTTATTGTCTTGCTATTGATAGAACTTCTCTGTGTGTGTTTCACTACTTATTGTCTTGCTATTGATAGAACTTCTCTCTGTGTGTTTCACTACTTATTGTCTTGCTATTGATAGAACTTCTCTGTGTGTGTTTCACTACTTATTGTTTTGCTATTGATAGAACTTCTCTGTGTGTTTCACTACTTATTGTCTTGCTATTGATAGAACTTCTCTGTGTGTGTGTTTCACTACTTATTGTCTTGCTATTGATAGAACTTCTCTGTGTGTGTGTTTCACTACTTATTGTCTTGCTATTGATAGAACTTCTCTGTGTGTGTTTCACTACTTATTGTCTTGCTATTGATAGAACTTCTCTGTGTGTGTTTCACTACTTATTGTCTTGCTATTGATAGAACTTCTCTGTGTGTTTCACTACTTATTGTCTTGCTATTGATAGAGCTTCTCTGTGTGTGTTTCACTACTTATTGTCTTGCTATTGATAGAACTTCTCTGTGTGTGTTTCACTACTTATTGTCTTGCTATTGATAGAACTTCTCTGTGTGTGTGTTTCACTACTTATTGTCTTGCTATTGATAGAACTTCTCTGTGTGTGTGTTTCACTACTTATTGTCTTGCTATTGATAGAACTTCTCTGTGTGTGTTTCACTACTTATTGTCTTGCTATTGATAGAACTTCTCTGTGTGTGTTTCACTACTTATTGTCTTGCTATTGATAGAACTTCTCTGTGTGTGTTTCACTACTTATTGTCTTGCTATTGATAGAACTTCTCTGTGTGTGTGTTTCACTACTTATTGTCTTGCTATTGATAGAACTTCTCTGTGTGTGTTTCACTACTTATTGTCTTGCTATTGATAGAACTTCTCTGTGTGTGTTTCACTACTTATTGTCTTGCTATTGATAGAACTTCTCTGTTTGTGTGTTTCACTACTTATTGTCTTGCTATTGATAGAACTTCTCTGTGTGTGTTTCACTACTTATTGTCTTGCTATTGATAGAACTTCTCTGTGTGTGTTTCACTACTTATTGTCTTGCTATTGATAGAACTTCTCTCTGTGTGTTTCACTACTTATTGTCTTGCTATTGATAGAACTTCTCTGTGTGTGTTTCACTACTTATTGTCTTGCTATTGATAGAACTTCTCTGTGTGTGTGTTTCACTACTTATTGTCTTGCTATTGATAGAACTTCTCTGTGTGTGTGTTTCACTACTTATTGTCTTGCTATTGATAGAACTTCTCTGTGTGTGTGTTTTTCTACTTATTGTCTTGCTATTGATAGAACTTCTCTGTGTGTGTTTCACTACTTATTGTCTTGCTATTGATAGAACTTCTCTGTGTGTGTTTCACTACTTATTGTCTTGCTATTGATAGAACTTCTCTGTGTGTGTTTCACTACTTATTGTCTTGCTATTGATAGAACTTCTCTGTGTGTTTCACTACTTATTGTCTTGCTATTGATAGAACTTCTCTGTGTGTGTGTTTCACTACTTATTGTCTTGCTATTGATAGAACTTCTCTGTGTGTGTTTCACTACTTATTGTCTTGCTATTGATAGAACTTCTCTGTGTGTTTCACTACTTATTGTCTTGCTATTGATAGACATTCTCTGTGTGTTTCACTACTTATTGTCTTGCTATTGATAGAACTTCTCTGTGTGTTTCACTACTTATTGTCTTGCTATTGATAGAACTTCTCTGTGTGTGTTTCACTACTTATTGTCTTGCTATTGATAGAACTTCTCTGTGTGTTTCACTACTTATTGTCTTGCTATTGATAGAACTTCTCTGTGTGTGTTTCACTACTTATTGTCTTGCTATTGATAGAACTTCTCTGTGTGTGTTTCACTACTTATTGTCTTGCTATTGATATAACTTCTCTGTGTGTGTGTTTCACTACTTATTGTCTTGCTATTGATAGAACTTCTCTGTGTGTGTTTCACTACTTATTGTCTTGCTATTGATAGAACTTCTCTGTGTGTGTGTTTCACTACTTATTGTCTTGCTATTGATAGAACTTCTCTGTGTGTGTTTCACTACTTATTGTCTTGCTATTGATAGAACTTCTCTGTGTGTGTTTCACTACTTATTGTCTTGCTATTGATAGAACTTCTCTGTGTGTGTTTCACTACTTATTGTCTTGCTATTGATAGAACTTCTCTGTGTGTGTTTCACTACTTATTGTCTTGCTATTGATAGAACTTCTCTGTGTGTGTTTCACTACTTATTGTCTTGCTATTGATAGAACTTCTCTGTGTGTGTTTCACTACTTATTGTCTGGCTATTGATAGAACTTCTCTGTGTGTGTTTCACTACTTATTGTCTTGCTATTGATTTTACATTCTTTATTCAAGGACAACAGAAGTTCTGTTTCTTCTAAACTTGTTTGGTTTTGTCGTCAGCAAAAAGTCTTCTTCTGCCTTTCAGCTCTCTGTGGAGCAGAGGTCTTCAACAAACACTTTCAGCTCTCTGTGGAGCAGAGGTCTTCAGCAAACACTTTCAGCTCCCAGTGGAGCATAGGTCTTCAACAAACACTTTCAGCTCTCTGTGGAGCAGAGGTCTTCAACAAACACTTTCCAAGTCGTTCTGTTTCTTGCCATTCTTTTAAGATCATTCCATGTCTTCCCCATCATCTTCATCTCTGCTTCTATATGTCTTCTCTAAGAATTTATTGGTCTTCCTCTTTGTCTTTTCCCCTGGGGACTCCAAAAAAGAGCCTGTTGTGTAATACTCTCAATTGGCTTCCATAGTGTGTGTCCTATCCAGCACCATCGTTTTCGCTGTATCTCTTTATCCACTGGTGTTTGACTGGTACATTTCCATAATTCTCTGTTAGTGATTTTGTCCTGTCATTTCCATCGTTTTATTCTACGTAAGCATCCATTAATGAAAGTCTGTATCTTCGTGATTGTCATTTTTGTTGTTCTCCATGTTTCACAGCCATGTAATAGGACTCAACAAAAAGTAGTTCATCGATATCTTCACACTGTGATGTGGAAGATATCAATGAATTACGTTTTAATGACTGATAGAGAAGAAAGGCAAATAATTATTGTGTGGCGGGACGGAGAGAGACCAAAATGGCAGACCAGGGCTGAGATATAAAGATATTTTAGGGCTGCCTTGTGTGAATTCTCTATCAGTGAAAGAAACTGGGAAAGTCTGGTGTCTGATCGCAGCATGTGGAGAAAAAAATCATCATAATAATACAGAAAACGGAACAGAACACACAGAGACATTGGAGTCAGTGCTGATATCACATCCAGAAGACAAAAGGTTCAGGAGAAAGGAGACGAGGCTCCGCGAATACATCTTGTTCATATCGACGGTCGAATCCGTCTATTCAATATTGGCAGATTCAGCCACGAAAGAAGCTGCTGAGAAATCCAGCAAGCAGCCAACAATAAGACACTCAAACTTGATCAAACTACTGACTTGTAATGATTGCTTCTCGGGCAGATGGTGCTCGTCAACCTGGGAGAGCCGACCATCTAAGGGCAGAATCCCCCTACAGAAAAGATCATCTGCTGCCTTGCGGGAAGATTGGGGAAAATCAAAGGCTAAGGAAAGCTAACCTGAATAAAATGCTGGCTGAAATCGGATGCACTGGGCCACTGGCGCAGAACACAGTGCAACGTTTTAACGGGTGTTCAATCAGAGTGATCTGGCAGACTCTGACTTCATGTGAGAGTCTGGAATCCTACTCTGATTGAGTCCTGATCGCAGAGAGAGAGAGAGAGAGAGAGAGAGAGAGAGAGAGTAATGATTGCTTACTACCAACTGTGTGGCAACAAGTCAATGGCCATATACGCAATTAGTGACTAATTAGATTTTCAACAAATAAATGCCACTCTGAGATTGCAACAAGCAACTTTGTTTGGCAATAGCGTAGACCAGAGATGGGCAATCTAGGTCCGCGGGCACAACCAAGTTATTTTGACCGGCCCTTGTGGTTGATTAAAAATGACTATACACTCTACTCCCTTGGCTGATAACAAAACAACAAACATAAGTTAAAAAAAAAAACATCAACGCTCAAACCGTTAAGCTTTTTATTACTAATTTATTGTTGAATTTTCTCTCAAACCCTCCATTTTTTTCTGTGTAACTACTGCCCCTTTCATTCCACTTTCTTTTCTGTCTTCCACTCTCCATCACTAATAACATCTTTACATTACAACCGCTTGTGAATAACAATTATGTTATTTATATAATGGCTTCATTAGGTGATGGTATCTGGCGCTTGGCGTCTTCATAGTTTCAGATCTGACCCTCAGAGATGAAAGGTTTCCCACCCCTGACAGATGTCAATGGTCCAGTCTTCATCCTACTTGAAATCCCACGTGAAGAACACGCGCTTCTTCTTGGGCGTTTCAATTTCCTTTAGTCAACAAATTATACATAGAATGATAAGTTTCATTCGTGAATCTGGAAGTATTTACTGATGAAAGCCCCACTGGTCTCCCAGCTCTGCATGCCCTCAATGTCGCTGACCTTAGCTATAGTCGGCTCAGAAATATTATTGTGGTGTATGTTGTTGTTGTTGTTGTTTTGAAACTCGATTGTTTACAGTTGAAGAACATTCTTGGCCAACAGGTCATGGCTGACTATATTAGGTCGACCTCTGTGTGGACCAAGTTGAGGAAATATTCTTGTAGGGATTAGTTTCATGTCAGTCCTATCCGACAAAAACATTCCTCTGTTCTGTTCTATTCGTCCGTATGTCCTTCCTCCCTCCCTCCCTTCCTTCCCCCCCTCCCTCCCTCCCTCCCTTCCTTCCTTCCTCCCTCCCTCCCTCCCTCCCTCCCTTCCTCCCTTCCTTCCTTCCTTCCTTCCTTCCTTCCTTCCTTCCTTCCTTCCTTCCTTCCTTCCTTCCTTCCTTCTCTTCCTTCCTTCCTTCTCTTCCTTCCTTCTCTTCCTTCCTTCCTTCCTTCCTATCGTTCCTTCCTTCCTTCCTTCCTTTCTGGTGTTCCCCCGATGACCACTAAAAGAATTGATTGTCCTCTTCATCCATGCTTAGAAGGGCGGTGGACGTAAATGCGTTGTGTTGTGGTTTACAGTAGAACTGTGATTTTTGCGTCTTTCAGCCCAACACATCCGATTTCAGCACGGCATTTTTAGGTACCGGGTTGCCTTCCCTCTTCGATACCCACTCACCTTGCCAGGCTGGACAGATTGGTCTGTTTCTAGAGACACCACGAAGAGGTGGAGTAAGATCTGGATGGTCTGGTCCCCTGATCCTGGTTCAAGCCATCAGCTATGAGTCGCTGAAAGCATCCACCTCTCTTCATGTTGTCCGAGCCTTGCCTCCCAATAATATTCTGTCCTCTAGGTTTGTGTGTCTCTTATTTTGTTACATTTACAATACATGTGTAGCAACAGTGATTGTTGTATCTGAGAGCGATTCTGTCAGTCGGGCTGTGGTGACTGAATGTTCTGTGGGAGATCTGGCCAGAGTCAGAGACTCTTTCAGTCGGGCTGTGGTGACTGAATGTTCTGTGGGAGATCTGGCCAGAGTCAGAGATTCTTTCAGTCGGGCTGTGGTGACTGAATGTTCTGTGGGAGATCTGGCCAGAGTCAGAGACTCTTTCAGTCGGGCTGTGGTGAATGAATGTTCTGTTGAAGATCTGACCAGAGTCAGAGATTCTTTCAGTCGGGCTGTGGTGACTGAATGTTCTGTGGGAGATCTGGCCAGAGTCAGAGATTCTTTCAGTCGAGCTGTGGTGACTGAACGTTCTGTGGGAGATCTGACCAGAGTCAGAGATTCTTTCAGTCGGGCTGTGGTGACTTCAACGTTCTGTGGGAGATCTGACCAGAGTCAGAGATTCTTTCAGTCGGGCTGTGGTGACTGAATGTTCTGTGGGAGATCTGGCCAGAGTCAGAGATTCTTTCAGTCGGGCTGTGGTGACTGAATGTTCTGTGGGAGATCTGGCCAGAGTCAGAGACTCTTTCAGTCGGGCTGTGGTGACTGAATGTTCTGTGGGAGATCTGGCCAGAGTCAGAGACTCTTTCAGTCGGGCTGTGGTGACTGAATGTTCTGTGGGAGATCTGGCCAGAGTCAGAGATTCTTTCAGTCGGGCTGTGGTGACTGAATGTTCTGTGGGAGATCTGGCCAGAGACAGAGATTCTTTCAGTTGGGCTGTGGTGACTGAATGTTCTGTGGGAGATCTGGCCAGAGACAGAGATTCTTTCAGTTGGGCTGTGGTGACTGAACGTTTGTGTTCACAAGTCTACCTGGCGTTGTATGTAAATTAATAAATAGATCTCTGGTAGCTGTTACTTTTTGTTTTCATTAATTCTACCTTATTTTTACATCAAGCTGTCTATATGTGAGTTGACAGTTTCTACCAACACATGCAAAATATATGTCAAACTGACACATCAAAAATACATATACTATACATGTCAAACCGACACATCAAAAATACATATACATGTCAAACCGACACATCAAAAATACATGTCACTTTTAAACTACAAATGAACATAAAAGTAATGGTCTTTCACTAAACGTTACACTTCTCAACATTTTCTGCTAACATTTTTTGGACTGTCTCCTCCCAGTTGACTCCATCGAAATGTTCTGTTTCTATAGATTTGACAGTGCCAGGGTCTAGACAGTGCGGCATCACACCTGTAGGTGGCCAAGACACGACAATTACTCACTCATTGTTTCCACTAACATTGAACATGAGTCAAATGACGTCATCTTACGAAGTAAATAATCTCGATCCTTCAACATCTTGTCATAAAACTTGCCATATTCCACGATACAATTTTGATATAATCAATAGTTATACAAATGACTGATATCCTTTAAATAAGATTATAGGATATCATGTATAATTGACCAATACTTCAATTTATAGTTCTTACTTGAAAAAAAAAGAAAGAAAAAAATTGACATTTTAAATAAAAGTATGGGTTTCTTTTTAGTATTGTATCTCTGGTTATTTAAAAAATGTCCCTACGGGTCACTTGTCTCAACCATCTCAAGCGATGCTGACTTATCATGGGATATATGCTACTACCCGCATATAGAACAGCTACTACCTGCATATAGAACAGCTACTACCTGCATATAGAACAGCTACTACCCGCATATAGAACAGCTACTACCTGCATATAGAACAGCTACTACCCGCATATAGAACAGCTACTACCTGCATATAGAACAGCTACTACCCGCATATAGAACAGCTACTACCTGCATATAGAACAGCTACTACCCGCATATAGAACCGCTACTACCTGCATATAGAACAGCACCTACCCACATATAGAACAGCTACTACCCGCATATAGAACAGCTACTACCCGCATATAGAACAGCTACTACCCGCATATAGAACAGCTACTACTCGCATAAAGAACAGCTACTACCTGCATATAGAACAGCTACTACCTGCATATAGAACAGCTACTACCTGCATATAGAACAGCTACTACCTGCATATAGAACAGCTACTACCTGCATATAGAACAGCTACTACCCGCATAAAGAACAGCTACTACCCGCATAAAGAACAGCTACTACCTGCATATAGAACAGCTACTACACGCATATAGAACAGCTACTACCTGCATATAGAACAGCTACTACCCGCATAAAGAACAGCTACTAACTGCATATAGAACAGCTACTACCCGCATATAGAACAGCTACTACCTGCATATAGAACAGCTACTACCCGCATAAAGAACAGCTACTACCTGCATATAGAACAGCTACTACCTGCATATAGAACAGCTACTACCTGCATATAGAACAGCTACTACCTGCATATAGAACAGCTACTACCCGCATAAAGAACAGCTACTACCTGCATATAGAACAGCTACTACCCGCATATAGAACAGCTACTACCCGCATATAGAACAGCTACTACCTGCATATAGAACAGCTACTACTTGCATATAGAACAGCTACTACCTGCATATAGACAGCTACTACCTGCATATAGAACAGCTACTACCTGCATATAGAACAGCTACTACCTGCATATAGAACAGCTACTACCTGCATATAGAACAGCTACTACCTGCATATAGAACAGCTACTACCTGCATATAGAACAGCTACTACCTGCATATAGAACAGCTACTACCTGCATATAGAACAGCTACTACTTGCATATAGAACAGCTACTACCTGCATATAGAACAGCTACAACCCGCATAAAGAACAGCTACTACTTGCATAAAGAACAGCTACTACCCACATAAGGAACAGCTACTACCCACATAAAGAACAGCTACTACCCACATAATGAACAGCTACTACCCACATAAAGAACAGCTACTACCCACATAAAGAACAGCTACTACCCACATAAGGAACAGCTACTACCCACATAAAGAACAGCTACTACCCACATAAAGAACTGCTACTACCCACATAAGGAACAGCTACTACCCACATAAAGAACAGCTACTACCCACATAAAGAACAGCTACTACCCACATAAGGAACAGCTACTACCCACATAAGGAGCAGCTACTACCCACATAAAGAACAGCAATGCATCACCCTGAAGCCTAGGATCTATCTTATTCAACATTAACTGCGTTGAGCTGGTGAACATCACTGCCTCATCATCCTATCATGGAGTATTCCATATTATTATTAAAATTGGTACAACTAGTGTAAAAATGTGAATAAATTGTTTATTTTTGCATTAAGTTGTGAATCTAGTAAAATGAATGTAAACATGTGGATAAAGTTTTACTTACTGTATATAGAAGGACTAGTACGAGGAATGTAAAAGCTTTGTACTCCACACGTTTTACAGAACATATGCTTGGCTGTTCCAGTGTTGAAAGTGTAGGTTGTTAGGTTGTCTTTGCCCTGTCGTGACAGATATTTATGTTTTAGAATGATCACATTTTGATGATAAACATTGCGATTTTCGGGACATGTTAAAGGACACAACAGTCTACTAAAAGTAATCTTGGAGGGGAAAATACAAGGTAAAAGAGGCAGACCAAGACTAACATGGACGAGTAACATCAAAAGATGGACAAGTCAACCTATGACAACCTGCACCATCAAAGCAAGAGGCAGAGCAGAATGGCGCTCCATGGTAGCCAACCTTCGTTGCGGAGATGGCACTCGATGATGATGATAAGAAAAATCGGCAGAAAGAAGCAGAGTAGCCTCATCCCTCCTCCCACCCAGGTTAGGCTCGAATAAAAATAGAGCAACAACATCAAGGACAAGTTACAACAACATAAAGGTCAAGTTAGAACAACATCAAGGACAAATTATAACAACATCAAGGACAAGTTACAACAACATCAAGGACAAGTTACAACAACATCAAGGACAAATTACAACAACATCAAGGAAAAGTTACAACATCAAGGACAAGTTACAACAACATCAAGGACAAGTTACAACAACATCAAGGACAAGTTACAACAACATCAAGGACAAGTTACAACAACATCAAGGACAAATTACAACAACATAAACGACAAGTTACAACAACATCAAGGACAAGTTACAACAACATCAAGGACAAATTACAACAACATAAAGGACAAGTTACAACAACATCAAGGACAAGTTACAACAACATCAAGAATAAGCTACAACAACATCAAGGACAAGTTACAACAACATAAAGGACACATTACAACAACATAAACGACAAGTTACAACAACATGAAGGACAAGTTACAACAACATAAAGGACAAGTTTACAACAACATAAAGGACAAGCTACACCAACATAAAGGACAAGTTACAACAACATAAACGACAAGTTACAACAACATGAAGGACAAGTTACAACAACATAAAGGACAAGTTTACAACAACATAAAGGACAAGTTACAACAACATCAAGGACAAGCTACAACAACATCAAGGACAAGCTACAAAAACATCAAGAACAAGCTACAACAACATCAAGGACAATCTACAACAACATCAATGACAATCTACAACAACATCAATGACAATCTACAACAACATCAATGACAATCTACAACAACACCAAGAACAAGCTACAACAACATCAATGACAATCTACAACAACATCAATGACAATCTACAACAACATCAAGGACAAGCTACAACAACATCAATGACAATCTACAAAAACATCAAGAACAAGATACAACATTATCAATGACAATCTACAACAACATCAAGAACAAGATACAACAACATCAATGACAATCTACAACTACATCAAGGACAAGCTACAACAACATCAATGACAATCTACAAAAACATCAAGAACAAGATGCAACAACATCAATGACAATCTACAAAAACATCAAGAACAAGATGCAACAACATCAATGACAATCTACAACAACATCAAGGACAATTTACAACATCAATGACAATCTACAACAACATCAAGGACAATCTACAACAACATCAATGACAATCTACAACAACATCAAGGACAATCTACAACAACATCAAGGACAAGCTACAACAACATCAATGACAATCTACAACAACATCAAGGACAAGCTACAACAACATCAATGACAATCTACAAAAACATCAAGAACAAGATGCAACAACATCAATGACAATCTACAACAACATCAATGACAATCTACAACAACATCAAGGACAAGCTACAACAACATCAAGAACTAGATACAACAACATCAATGACAATCTACAACAACATCAAGAACAAGATACAACAACATCAAGAACAAGATACAACAACATCAAGAACAAGCTACAACAACATCAAGAACAAGCTACAACAACATCAATGACATTCTACAACAACATCAAGGACAAGCTACAACAACATAAAGAACAAGCTACAACAACATCAAGAACAAGCTACAACAACATCAAGGACAAGTTATAACAACATCAAGAACAAGCTACAACAACATCAAGAACAAGTTACAACAACATCAACGACAAGCTACAACAACATCAATGACAATCTACAACTACATCAAGGACAAGCTACAACAACATCAATGACAATCTATAACAACATCAAGGACGAGCTACAACAACATCAAGAACAAGCTACAACAACATCAAGGACAAGTTACAACAACATCAAGAACAAGATACAACAACATCAAGGACAAGCTACAACAACATCAAGAACAAGCTACAACAACATCAAGAACAAGCTACAACAACATCAAGAACAAGCTACAACAACATCAAGAACAAGCTACAACAACATAAAGAACAAGCTACAAAAACATCAAGAACAAGCTACAACAACATCAAGGACAAGCTTCAACAACATCAAGAACAAGCTACAACAACATCAACGACAATCTACAACAACATCAAGAACAAGCTACAACAACATCAAGAACAAGCTACAACAACATCAAGAACAAGCTACAACAACATCAATGACAATCTAAAACAACATCAAGAACAAGCTACAACAACAACAAGGACAAGCTACAACAACATCAATGACAATCTACAACAACATCAAGGACAAGCTACAACAACATCAATGACAAGCTACAACAACATCAAGGACAAGCTACAACAACATCAATGACAATCTACAACAACATCAAGAACAAGCTACAACAACATCAATGACAATCTACAACAACATCAAGGACAAGATACAACAACATCAATGACAATCTACAAAAACATCAAGAACAAGATACAACATTATCAATGACAATCTACAACAACATCAAGAACAAGATACAACAACATCAATGACAATCTACAACTACATCAAGGACAAGCTACAACAACATCAATGACAATCTACAAAAACATCAAGAACAAGATGCAACAACATCAATGACAATCTACAACTACATCAAGGACAAGCTACAAAAACATCAATGACAATCTACAACAACATCAAGAACAAGATACAACATTATCAATGACAATCTACAACAACATCAAGAACTAGATACAATAACATCAATGACAATCTACAACAACATCAAGAACAAGATACAACAACATCAAGAACAAGATACAACAACATCAAGAACAAGATACAACAACATCAATGACAATCTACAACAACATCAAGGACAAGCTACAACAACATCAATGACAATCTACAACAACATCAAGGACAAGCTACAACAACATCAATGATAATCTACAACAACATCAAGGACAAGCTACAACAACATCAAGGACAAGCTACAACAACATCAATGACAATCTACAACAACATCAAGGACAAGCTACAACAACATCAATGATAATCTACAACAACATCAAGGACAAGCTACAACAACATCATTGACAAGCTACAACAACATCAACGACAAGTTACAACAACATCAATGACAATCTACAACAACATCAAGGACAAGCTACAACAACATCAATGACAATCTGCAACAACATCAAGAACAAGATACAACAACATCAAGGACAAGCTACAACAACATCAATGACAATCTACAACAACATTAAGGACAAGCTACAACTACATCAAGGACAAGCTACAACAACATCAATGACAATCTACAACAACATCAATGACAATCTACAACAACATCAAGGACAAGCTACAACAACATCAAGGACAAGCTACAACAACATCAATGACAATCTACAACAACATCAAGGACAAGCTTCAACAACATCAAGAACAAGCTACAACAACATCAAGAACAAGCTACAACAACATCAAGAACAAGCTACAACAACATCAAGAACAAGCACACAATAATAATTGGCGGCAGCTGGTGTTGGATAGATCATGCAATCGGAACAAACCCGGATACTGTCACATCTTACACCTGACTATTTCTGGAGGGACGAGAAATAGTGGCATACCAAATATCAATCAATAAATCAATCCATAAATCAATCAATCAATCATTCACTCAATCAATAAATCAATCCACCAATCAATCAATCATCTCGTAACCTTGTCGGTCGTTGGGGCACCATAGATGACGTGTTCACAATTTTCTTGTAATCTCCACGATTTAGACCAGCTCTCTGTGATACAACAAAGACATTCCTGTCCATTCTCTGATGTTATTCACCCATCATTTCTGTTGTCCTCCCTGTTCTCTTTTGCCTGATACTGTACCTTACAGAATTGTTTTGGCTAGGCCTGTGGATCGTGTGACGTGTCCATACCAGGTCAGTTTCTGCTCTTTTACAAGTGACAGTAAGTCTTTGATTGCTCCAGTGGATTGTTGGATTCTTCCGTGCACTTCTTTGGGGGATGTGTTCTCTGTATGACATGTTCTTTCTTTGTATGACATGTTCTCTGTATGACGTGTTCTTTCTTTGTATGACATGTTCTTTCTCTGTATGATATGTTCTCTGTATGATAAAGTTATCTGTATCTCTCTCTCTCTCTCTGCGTTCAGGACTCAATCAGAGTAAGGATTCCAGACTCTCATATGAAGTCAGCTGTCAGGCTAAGTGTGTTGATCGCCCCCACAGACAGAACATCACAATTAGAGTCTGTCAGATCCACTCTGACTGAACACCCGTTAATACGTTGCACTGTGTTCTGCGCCAGTGGCCCAGTGCATCCGATTTCAGCCAGCATTTTTTCAGGTTTGCTTTCCTTAGCCTTTGATTGTCCCCAATCTTCCTGCAAGGCAGCAGTTGATCTTTTCTGTCGGGGGATTCTGCCCTTAGATGGTCGGCCTTCCAGGTTTACGAGCACCATCTGCCCGAGTCACTAGAGGTGACTAACACAGGCATGCGACTTGTAATATGAGGAAACTGCAACAAGGAACACATTTCATGCATAGCCTCCATTTGTTCCCGCCGCCTATCCCCATATACCGGTAAGTCACGTCCTCCCGAAAATGATGATCATCGTAGCACTTGATGATGTTAGGCCATCGTTGATGACTCCAATTCCGAACATATAGACACACAGTCAGTCGTCAAATTATCCCCGTCGCACATCAAACAGCAGACCGTAAGATTTGCGCACGGTCGGTTTAGGGAACCATTACGATGACGTAGGACACAATGTCGCCAAACTCATAATCTCGATACCTTTAGACTTATGTCTGATTACTCAAGTGTAAACAGTCTACGACGAACAATACACGAAGCAACTTCCCCAAAGAGACAAAACTGCGACTGACGAAGTAGTTTACATTAATGTGTAACGTGGAAATAACTTGCGTCAAAGAATCCCAATAACGGTCTTGAACAGCACTAATGTGGCGTAAAGCACAGATGAAGTCTGGACGGTGGAATGTCTCACTCACAACACTTGATTCGTCAAAAACGGACTGTTGTCGACCTACGACCTCGTCTTAGCGACACAGATGTATCAAGCATATCATCATTTTGACTTTTACGCAGAAAAGTGCAATGAAGATCCGAAATTAATCAGACCTTGGGTGCATTTTCTGCAGCGATCGAGAGGACGTGGACTAGATCCGCCATCTTGGAAACGGAAGTCAGTTATCTGTATGACATGTTCTTTCTTTGTATGATATGTTCTCTGTTTGATAAAGTTCTCTGTATGACATGTTCTTTCTTTGTATAATATGTTCTCTGTATGACATGTTCTTTCTCTGTATGATATGTTCTCTGTATGACATGTTCTTTCTTTGTATGATATGTTCTCTGTATGACATGTTCTTTCTTTATATGATATGTTCTCTGTATGACATGTTCTTTCTTTGTATGACATGTTCTTTCTCTGTATGATATGTTCTCTGTATGATAAAGTTATCTGTATGACATGTTCTTTCTTTGTTTGATATGTTCTCTGTTTGATAAAGTTCTCTGTATGACATGTTCTTTATTTGTATGATATGTTCTCTGTATGACATGTTCTTTCTCTGTATGATATGTTCTCTGTATGACATGTTCTTTCTTTGTATGATATGTTCTCTGTATGACATGTTCTTTCTTTGTATGATATGTTCTCTGTATGACATGTCCTTTCTTTGTATGATAAAGTTCTCTGTATGACATGTTCTTTCTCTGTATGATATGTTCTCTGTATGATACGTTCTTTCTCTGTATGATAAAGTTCTCTGTATGACATGTTCTTTCTCTGTATGATATGTTATCTGTATGACATGTTCTTTCTCTGTATGATATGTCCTCTGTATGATATGCTCTCTGTATGATATGTTCTTTCTCTGTATGATATGTCCTCTGTATGATATGCTCTCTGTATGATATGTTCTTTCTCTGTATGATATGTTCTCTGTATGACATGTTCTCTGTATGACATGTTCTTTCTCTGTATGATATGTTCTCTGTATGACATGTTCTTTCTCTGTATGATATGTGCAATATTTTGTACAAAATACAATATTTTGGGAAACACCACAGACATAAAAGTACAGTGTGGGCCAGACTTCGAGCACTGCCAGAGAGGACACAGTTCACTGCAAAGTGAAGAACCTCTGCTGTTGTCTACTAGGCGCTATCTGGCCTGCACGAGCTCATCGGTCCCTGAACAAAGAAAAATCATCTTTGTCTTGTTATTTCTTGGCTTTTTTTGGCCATTAAATACCCTGCTGAATCATTTTTTGGCCATTAAATACCCTGCTGAATCATTTTTTGGCCATTTAAATACCCTGCTGAATCATTTTTTGGCCATTTAAATACCCTGCTGAATCATTTTTTGGCCATTTAAATACCCTGCTGAATCATTTTTTGGCCATTAAATACCCTGCTGAATCATTTTTTGGCCATTTAAATACCCTGCTGAATCATTTTTTGGCCATTTAAATACCCTGCTGAATCATTTTTTGGCCATTTAAATACCCTGCTGAATCATTTTTTGGCCATTTAAATACCCTGCTGAATCATTTTTTGGCCATTTAAATACCCTGCTGAATCATTTTTTGGCCATTTAAATAAACTGCTAAATCATTTTTTGACCATTAAATATTCTGCTGAATCTTTTTTTTGGGCCGAAGATCATTTTTGTCGTTCTTTGATTCTCTTTCTGTAAACACTGACATTGCTTCAATTTGTTTGTCTGTTTGTGACGAATACCCAAACACAATATTGGTTCTATAGATCTTTGTAACACCCTTCGATGTATTGTTCTATAGATCTTTGTAACACCCTTTTATGTATTGTTTTATAGATCTTTGTAACACTCTTTGTTGTGTTGGTTCTATAGATCTTTGTAACACCCTTTGATGTATTGTTCTATAGATCTTTGTAACACCCTTTGATGTATTGTTTTATAGATCTCTGTAACACTCTTTGTTGTGTTGGTTCTATAGATCTTTGTAATACCCTTTGATGTATTGTTCTATAGATCTTTGTAATACTCTTCAATGTATTCTTCTATAGATCTCTGTAACACCCTTTGCTGTGATGGTTCTATAGATCTTTGTAACAATCAACATTTTTCGGATACAACATGAGAAGCGGAAAGTTGGAATACTTGTTTACAATTGACAAATTGAGTTCATGTGAGGAGCTGGAATCCTACTCTGATTGGGTCCTGATCGCAGAGAGAGAGAGAGAGAGACAATTGACAAATTATAGGGAAAGAGAGATTGCGGAAGACAAAGAGAGATGATGCTAGATAGCTTGGTGTCATGGCATGGAAAACAGTCAACAACAGAACTCATACGATGCACTGTATATAGAAGATTGTGGAAGGACATGATCGCCTTAGCCAAACAGTATGGCACATGATGGTTCTACCTCATTAGCTGAAATGTTCATGAAAGTTCCTTTTTTCAACCTCTGGTACTAATAAATGAGCTTGTGTTTGAAAGGTTGTTCTTATATCAACAGTTGAATCAACATCAACATAGTCTATCACTGAAGCTCACCTGCAGAAGGGTGAAGTTCTCCTTGGAAGCTCCAAAACAAGATATTTGTTTCTTGGTGCAGATACTACAGCTGTGGATGTCATAGATGGTGGGCTGTGAATGATGAGTGGGTAGGATGAGTGGGTAGGATGAGTGGGTAGGAAGAGTGAGAGAGGGAGTGAAGGCGGAGGTAATAGCAAGATTGAATGGAGGTATGAAGGTAGAGGTACTAATAACTTTGAGTGGAGGCTTGAAGGCAGAGGTATTAACAAGATTGAGTGGAGGTATAAAGGTAGAAGTACTAACAAGATTGAGTGGAGCTACTAACAAGATTTAGTGGAGATATGAAGGTAGAGGTACGAACAAGATTGAGCAGAGGTATGTGGGTAGAGGTACTAACAAGATTGAGTGGATGTATGAAGGTAGAAGTACTAACAAGATTGAGTGGAGGTATAAAGGTAGAAGTACTAACAAGATTGAGTAGAGCTACTAACAAGATTTAGTGGAGATATGAAGGTAGAGGTACGAACAAGATTGAGCGGAGGTATGTGGGTAGAGGTACTAACAAGATTGAGTGGAGGTATGAAGGTAGAAGTACTAACAAGATCAAGTGGAGCTATGAAGGTAAAGGTATTAACAAGATTGAGTGGAGGTATGAAGGTAGAGGTATTAACAAGATTGAGTGGAGGTATGAAGGTAGAGGTATTAACAAGATTGAGTGGAGGTATGAAGGTAGAGGTATTAACAAGATTGAGTGGTGCTATGAAGGTAGAGGTACTAACAAGATTGAGTGGAGGTATGAAGGTAGAGGTATTAACAAGATTGAGTGGAGCTATGAAGGTAGAGGTACTAACAAGATTGAGTGGAGGTATGAAGGTAGAGGTATTAACAAGATTGAGTGGAGCTATGAAGGTAGAAGTACTAACAAGATTGAGTGGAGGTATGAAGGTAGAGGTATTAACAAGATTGAGTGGAGGTATGAAGGTAGAGGTATTAACAAGATTGAGTGGAGGTATGAAGGTAGAGGTATTAACAAGATTGAGTGGAGGTATGAAGGTAGATCTATTAACAAGATTGAGTGGAGGTATGAAGGTAGAGGTATTAACAAGATTGAGTGGAGGTATGAAGGTAGAGGTATTAACAAGATTGAGTGGAGGTATGAAGGTAGAGGTATTAACAAGATTGAGTGGAGGTATGAAGGTAGAGGTATTAACAAGATTGAGTGGAGCTATGAAGGTAGAAGTACTAACAACTTTGAGTGGAGGCTTGAAGGCATAGGTATTAACAAGCTTGAGTGGAGGTATGAAGGTAGAGGTACTAACAAGATGGAGTGGAGGTATGAAGGCAGAGGTACTAACAAGATTGAGTGGAGGTATGAAGGTAGAAGTACTAACAAGATTGAGTGGAGGTATGAAGGTAGAAGTACTAACAAGATTGAGTGGAGCTATGAAGGTAGAAGTACTAACAAGATTGAGCGGAGCTATGAAGGCAGAGGTACTAACAAGATTGAGTGGAGGTATGAAGGTATAGGTACTCACAAGATTGAGTGGAGGTATGAAGGTATAGGTACTAACAAGATTGAGTGGAGGTATGAAGGTAGAGGTATTAACAAGATTGAGTGGAGGTATGAAGGTATAGGTACTCACAAGATTGAGTGGAGGTATGAAGGTATAGGTACTAACAAGATTGAGTGGAGGTATGAAGGTACAAGTACTAACAAGATTGAGTGGAGGTATGAAGGTAGAAGTACTAACAAGATTGAGTGGAGGTATGAAGGGTAGAGGTACTAATAAGATTGAGTGGAGGTATGAAGGTAGAGGTACTAACAAGATTGAGTGGAGGTATGAAGGCGGAGTTAATAGCACTCCTAGAAACACACTCCACCACTCCCAGAAACAAACACTCAGTCACTCTGAAAAACAAACACTCAGCCTCTCCCAGAAACAAACACTCCACCACTCCAAGCCAGGAACGAACACTAGACCACTCCCAAAAACAAACACTCCACCACTCCCAAAAACAAAAACTCCACAACTCCTGGAAACAAACACTCCACCACTCCCTGAAAGAAACACTACAACACTCCCAGAAACAAACACCCCACCACTCCCAGAAACAAAAACTCCACCACTCCCAGCCAGAAACGAACACTAGACCACTCCCAAAAACAAACACGCCACCACTCCCAAAAACAAAAACTCCACAACTCCTGGAAACAAACACTCCACCACTCCCTGAAAGAAACACTACAACACTCCCAGAAACAAACACCCCACTACTCCCAGAAGCAAACACCCCACTACACCCAGAAACAAACACCCCACTACACCCAGAAACAAACACCCCACTACTCCCAGAAACAAACACCCCACTACACCCAGAAACAAACACCCCACTACTCCCAGAAACAAACACCCCACTACACCCAGAAACAAACACCCCACTACACCCAGAAACAAACACCCCACTACACCAGAAGCAAACACCCCACTACACCCAGAAACAAACACCCCACTACACCCAGAAACAAACACCCCACTACACCCAGAAGCAAACACCCCACTACACCCAGAAACAAACACCCCACTACACCCAGAAACAAACACCCCACTACACCCAGAAACAAACACCCCACTACTCCCAGAAACAAACACCCCACTACACCCAGAAACAAACACCCCACTACTCCCAGAAGCAAACACCCCACTACACCCAGAAACAAACACCCCACTACTCCCAGAAACAAACACTCCACTACACCCAGAAACAAACACCCCACTACACCCAGAAACAAACACTCCACTACACCCAGAAACAAACACCCACTGTATAGCAATGAGGTATCTTCTTGACTCTCCAACCATGGATGACAGAATCAAGATCTGGAGAGCACGAGCATACCTGAAGATTAGTACAGATAAAGAGAATCCATTGCACCACGTGCTCAACAAAGGGAAAGGTTCCAGGCTAAACAGAGGCAAATCATGGGTGTGCCGAGCAGAAGATGGCATCAAACAGGTCTGTGGGCTTACCAATCTCAGCGTTGGTGAGGAGTGGATACCGGTGCCTACGTCATTCAAGGGGACTTTCTCGTGTATTGTCACACTCGACAGGAAAAGTAGGGAACAGAACCCGGTCGTGGTTAATGCTGAGGTCAACGGTCTCATCTGCGATAACACCGATGAGAAAGATGCAGTCATCTATACAGACGGATCTGTAATACGACACAAAAAGAAGTGCATGGGCATTTACAGCACGCTCGGCAGGCAGAACAGTCTACGAAGACAGTGGTGCATACGTCATGACCACGAGTAGCATGACAATGGATGCGATGGCAGTGACCAAGGCATTCAAATGGTTAGAGTCACAAGACTACACCCACGCATGTATACTGAGTGATTTGATGAGCATGATAAAAAAAGTGGAGGCGGGCTATGTACACATGCAATGGGTAGAGTCGTTGCAGAAATCCAAAATACGTAAGGTCACCTTTGACTATCTCCCTGGACATGCGGGAGTACGGTGAAATGAAAGAGCGGACAGGTTGGCTAGCTGCGCTGTCGTTGAGCACGGGCAACCAATGGATCGGGCGGACATCATCAATGCATCCGAGATGTGGGAAGAGCACGGGACCTCGACAAACACAGATCTACGTCACTTCTTCGGATGATGGAAATGGGAGTTAAGATGGGCACAGCCAGAAATGAGAAACTTGGTGGCCGTGTAAGAGACTTATCAACAACATAGAACTGGAGTCGTCAGTCACTGGGCACTGCTGAAAATGCTGAGGAGGGGATCTGAGCACCTATGGACATGTTCGGAGTGCAATGATGATGACATGCAAATAACTCAATAACAAACAACCCACTACTCCCAGAAACAAACACTCTGCCACACCTAGAAACAAACACACCTCCACACCTAGAAAAAAACACACATAGAAACAAAAACACCACCATAGCTAGAAAAAAACACACCATCACACCAAGAAACAAACACACCACCACACCTAGAAACAAACTTACCACCTCACCTAGAAAAAACACACATAGAAACAAAAGCACCACCATAGCTAGAAAGAAAAACACCACCACACCTAGAAAAAACACACACCACACCTAGAAACAAACACACCACCACACCTAGAAACAAACACACCACCACACCAAGAAACAAACACACCACCACACCTAGAAACAAACTTACCACCTCACCTAGAAAAAAACACACATAGAAACAAACACACCACCACAGCTAGAAAACAAGGGCACCACTACAGCTAGAAAACAAGGGCACCACCACAGCTAGAACACAAGGGCACCACTACAGCTAGAACACAAGGGCACCACTACAGCTAGAACAAATGCACCACTACAGCTAGAAAACAAAGGCACCACTACAGCTAGAAACAAACACACCACCACACCTAGAAAAAAAGCACCACCACAGCTAGAAAACAAGGGCACCCCTACAGCTAGAAACAAAGGCACCACTACAGCTAGAAAACAAGGGCACCCCTACAGCTAGAAACAAACACACCACCACACCTAGAAACAAAGGCACCACTACAGCTAGAAAACAAGGGCACCACTACAGCTAGAAAACAAAGGCACCACTACAGCTAGAAAACAAGGGCACCACTACAGCTAGAAACAAACACACCACCACACCTAGAAACAAAGGCACCACTACAACTAGAAACAAAGGCACCACTACAGCTAGAAACAAAGGCACCACTACAGCTAGAAAACAAGGGCACCACTACAGCTAGAAACAAAGGCACCACTACAGCTAGAAAACAAGGGCACCACTACAGCTAGAAACAAACACACCACCACAGCTAGAAACAAATGCACCACTACAGCTAGAAAACAAGGGCACCACTACAGCTAGAAACAAAGACACCTCTACAGCTAGAAAACAAAGGCACCACTACAGCTAGAAAACAAAGACACCACTACAGCTAGAAAACAAAGGCACCACTACAGCTAGAAAACAAAGACACCACTACAGCTAGAAAACAAAGGCACCACTACAGCTAGAAAACAAAGACACCACTACAGCTAGAAAACAAAGGCACCACTACAGCTAGAAAACAAAGGCACCACTACAGCTAGAAAACAAGGGCACCACTACAGCTAGAAAACAAAGGCACCACTACAGCTAGAAAACAAAGGCACCACTACAGCTAGAAAACAAAGGCACCACTACAGCTAGAAAACAAAGGCACCACTACAGCTAGAAAACAAAGGCACCACTACAGCTAGAAAACAAAGGCACCACTACAGCTAGAAAACAAGGGCACCACTACAGCTAGAAAACAAAGGCACCACTACAGCTAGAAAACAAAGGCACCACTACAGCTAGAAAACAAAGGCACCACTACAGCTAGAAAACAAAGGCACCACTACAGCTAGAAAACAAAGACACCACTACAGCTAGAAAACAAAGGCACCACTACAGCTAGAAAACAAAGGCACCACTACAGCTAGAAAACAAAGGCACCACTACAGCTAGAAACAAAGACACCACTACATTAGTCATTAGTCATTAGTCGAAAGATCATCCTCCTTGCACAAGGGGCATACCTATAAGTGCTCCGATTTCCTTTCGAGTAAATTCACAAGTGTGTGACGGCTGATCGTGCCGGTTCGCAGTTGGTTAACCATACACCTCTGGCGTCCTGAAAAATGTTCGCTCTTAGCTGTGCCAAGCCTTACGCGACTATGCGTTAGTCTCGCCATTGCTAGAAAACAAAGACACCACTACAGCTAGAAAACAAAGACACCACTACAGCTAGAAAACAAAGACACCACTCTCTGATCTTACTTGCACTTGTCGACCACCAGGTTTTCAGCAGCCCTGACCTTGAACCTGACAGCACCACAGTGGCACCCTCCGGTGTGCTCCACCAGCTGACCCACAGCTGCACCTCCCTCTGTATAGGGTGGGTATATTTTATTCAAATTTTTAGCATATGTTCACAACACGTGTATTGACTCATGGTCTGGTCACAGCCGACTATAGCTTTAGTAAGGCCCGCTGGTAGATAATACACCCACAAAATCCCTCCAACTAGAGTTATGTTATCAAATATCGGCGCTATAGACGATGACTTCACTCTACCCAAGAGCAAACCTGCTCTCATAGCTGAAAACGTCACACTAGTTGGTGGTTTTCCGAGAATTTCCTCTAATCTAATCTCTTAGACTTAAGTTAATCTATAGTTGGGTGTGGTCTGGTGTCCTGGTTACTGTGATGTCATTTTAAAATTCCTGTTTGTTGTTCTCTATCTATCTATTGTCCTTTCGAGCCGAAGACGGCACATAGGGCAGAACCACAATCTCAAAAACAGAAACCTTGCGTGCCAAAATGGCACATATTGCAGAGATCACTGCTTCTAAAATCTATGGCTCTGTTTCCATAACAATACTTTTTACAATGACAGCTTGTCAAGCCATCGATCGAACTCCTTAGTCGCCTCTTACGACATGCCTGGAAGGTAACAGTGTCACTATTCTTTACATCCCACGTAATGAGGCCCGGTAACACACGGGAGTGTTTGTTGTTATATCTGTAATATTCTTTTATTGGTTATAGTTGTTACTGTTTTAGAATATCTATTCTTTTATTGTTTATAGTTGTACCTGTTTTAGATTGTCTATTCTTTTATTGTTTATAGTTGTACCTGTTTTAGAATGTCTATTCTTTTATTGTTTATAGTTGTACCTGTTTTAGATTGTCTATTCTTTTATTGTTTATAGTTGTACCTGTTTTAGAATGTCTCTTCTTTTATTGTTTATAGTTGTACCTGTTTTAGAATGTCTCTTCTTTCATTGTTAAATTATTGATAGGCAAACTTGTGTTGGTAAAAGTGTAAAGGTATCCAGGTATATATAGCAATTACCCTTGAGTAATGAAGTATTGGTGATTTCATCGCACCAAGCTTCAGCTTCTAGGGTGGGCTGGTCGCTATCTTTCCATCCCAGAGAGTACCTTATAGTGCCCTGGAGGCTGGGTTGACCTTCGGAGCCCTTAAAACAGGAAAAATCGTTTAGTTCCCAACTGAGATTTCAACCCTCAACCTTCAGGTCGGCAGGCGGGTGCACTAACCACAACGCTACCGGAAGCTAATTGACAAAAACGACAAATAGATCAGATAAGTAGACAGGAGAAAGAGAGAGAGAGAGAGAGAGAGAGAGAGAGAGAGAGAGAGAGAAAGAGAAAGAGAGAAAGAGAGAGAGAAAAAGAGAAACAGAGAGAGAAAGAGAGAGAAAGAAAGAGAAAGAGAGAGGGAGAAAGAGTGACATACAGACGTAGATTTACGTAGACAGACTTGAGAATGCAGGGATGGATGGTTTATCAAAAGAAGGTGGGAAACAGGCAGACACACATACAGAGAGACAGAAGGATGGCTGTTAGGATGGATGTGACAGACAGACAGACGATATTAATAGACAGACACAAGAACACACAAGTAAACAGGATGATAATAGACAGACACAAGAACACACAAGTAAACAGGATGATAATAGACAGACACAAGAACACACAAGTAAACAGGATGATAATAGACAGACACAAGAACACACAAGTAAACAGGATGATAATAGACAGACACAAGAACACACAAGTAAACAGGATGATAATAGACAGACACAAGAATACACAAGTAAACAGGATGATAATAGACAGACATATAGTTCCTACACAAATCTAAAAAATCGGTTCATTCAGTTGTATCGTTGTCGCCGTGGACTTCTGGGTGACCAGGGATCACATACTCGTCTTCGTAAGTTCTAAATAGATATATATATTGATATATTGTCCGCTTAAACATGATGGGGTACTAACCGTAATGTAAGGCGGGGAGCAATATATCACCCATATGTGATCAGGTAATGATAAATAACGAAAACTTACTTACCAATATAAGACTCTAATGTTAATCCGTTTGTAGCCATCTCAAATCGAGTCACGGAGACGCGCAGCTGCAACCCTCGTTATAAGGCTCGGAAAAGTACAGGCTCTCTAACCTCATATACATAGCGACGTAGTCAATAGAAATAAAACCAATGTTGTTTATCAGCTTGACAAGGTCAATGTCATTTGAAATGTAAACTACTTGAAATAGTTTAACAAAATGCGGTCATTAATTTTAATGAGGTCACACTTCTATATTTTAAATTTAGTTGTGTATTCCATGAACTCATACAAAAAATAACAATAAACAAACGTCAAATATGAGAACAACACCGCTGTTTGTTTCACTACAATAGCCACACGTTTGTTATTTCTGCTGTGGCACTAATAATTTAGGCAGTGTCGGTTGCTAGGCACCGCCAGTGAAAACATCCGGTTGGTCAGGGATCATTTGTGGTGTCACGCTGACCCGGTAGCAGCCGCAGGTGGTTTCTATTGGTGGAGATTGCACGCGCCACAGGAGGGAGATTCATCATCATCATTGAGTGCCGTTTCCGCGTTGAAGGTTGGCTACCATGGAGCGCCATTCCACACTGTCTCTTGCTTTGATGGTGCAGGTTATCATAGGTTGACTTGTCCATCTTTTGATGTTACTCGTCATGTTAGTCTGGTCTGCCTCTGCCTCTTTTACCTTGTATTTTCCCCACCAGGATTACTTTTAGTAGGCTGTTGTGTCTTTTAACATGGCCCAAAAATCGCATTTGCCTTGTTTGAACTGTGTTTTGTAGTTCTCTTTTTATTTTCAGTTGTTTTAAGACTTCATCGTTTGTTTTCTTTACTTTCCATCCAATTCTACCTATTCTTCTATAAATCCACATTTCAAAGGCTTCAATTTTCTGTTCTGTTTTCTTGTCTAATGTCCATGTTTCTGCACCATACAGGAATGTTGAGAAGCTATAACATTTTGCTATTCTTAGTTTTAGCCCTGGTGTTATTTGTTTGATGTTAGTATGTTTTTCATGACATTAAAATTACTTTTTGCCATTCCTATTGTTTGTTTACGGAAGATGTACAACAGAGGTGAGATGCAGAATGGCTCAGGCAAAAGCAGCTTTCCCAAAAATGAGGAAGATACTATGCAATCCATTTTTGACATTAGAAACAAGAAAAAGAGTTCTTAAATGGTATGTAGAGCCAGTCTTAACATATGTATGTGAACCATGGACAATCGGACAACAGGCAAGAATATCATTGGTGTCTGTAGAAATGTTGTTTTACAGAAGAATGTTGAGAATACCACGGACAGTTAAGAAGAATAATTAAATAATTTCTGAAAGAGGCCAAAGCAAAAATAGAGCTAATTTCCAATATTAGGAAGAAACAAACATCATCATTTTTGGCCATGTAATGAGAAGAGAACAGCTAGAATATATTGCAACAACTGAGAAAATTGAGGGACGAAGAGATAGACGGAAGCAAAGAGAAAAGATACCGGACATCTTAAGAGAAATGCTTGGCAGAAAGTCAACAATAGAAATGATAAATAACTGTCGTGCTTGAAAGTTGTGGAGAGACATGATCACATACGCCAGCAGGCCCAGTACTCGATAATGATGATATTTTACATGACATTAGCATTACTTGTTGCCACTCCTATTCTTTTGTTTATTTCAGTTGTACATTTTCCATCACTGGTTATAGTATGTCCAAGGTAGTTATAGTTCTGAACTGTCTCCAGGTCTATTCCTCCAACTTTGATATCCACTTGTAGGTTTTGAGTATTCTATTTGATTATTATTACTTTTTTCGTTCGTCAGCTTTCAACTCTGACGAAGTCCCTAGAGACTAGGAACTGAATTTTGCGTGTTAATCCATTTTTTCCCTGGCAGCCGTGTGCACAGGGGTCCCTCGCCGCACAGGCAGATAATCCGACGTCGGAGGTACTCATATTTTTTCCGCCGATGAGTAATTGACGTTTCAAGCCGGTCCTCGCTGCTGAGACCGCGGGGGGGGGGGGGGGGGGTGCCGCAGAGAGAAATCATAAATCAAAATCCCAACTGGTGCAGCCGGGATTTGAACCCACAATCTCTCTGTCTGGAGGCCGTCGTCTTGCCTCAAGACCAACCAGTCCCCCATATTTGATTATGAGTTTTAGTCTTGTTGATATTTATATCTAATCCATATTATTAGCTTGTCATGTTTATCTCATTAAGTAGTTGTACAGGATATTATTAAATGTGTATTTATAGAACCACAACCATCTATAGTAAGGCCAGCGAGGTGACAGGGAAATTGCTGAAAACCATCTCAATTGATTCGTGATGATTTCAGCTATGAGAGCAATAAACGACTGATGTCGTTCTACACATAACAGCCAGCAGCTCCTGCAGCCAACAACTCTTACAGAAAACGTCACCAATATGGCGTGATTCATTTCAACCCGCTGACCGTACCACTAGACATGTCTGCTCTAAAACAAAGAGATTGCTGCTGTAAAACAAAGAGATTGCTGCTGTAGAACAAAGAGATGTCTGCTGTAAAACAAAGAGATTGCTGTTGTAGAACAAAGAGATGGCTGCTGTAGAACAAAGAGATGTCTGCTGTAAAACAAAGAGATTGCTGCTGTAGAACAAAGAGATGCCTGCTGTAGAACAAAGAGATGGCTGCTGTAGAACAAAGAAATTGCTGCTGTAGAACAAGAGATGGCTGCTGTAGAACAAAGAGATGGCTGCTGTAGAACAAAGAGATGACTGCTGTAGAACAAAGAGATGGCTGCTGTAGAATAAAGAGATGAATGCTGTAGAACAAAGAGATGACTGCTGTAGAACAAAGAGATGCCTGCTGTAGAACAAAAAGATATCTGCTGTAAAACAAAGAGATGTCTGCTGTAGAACAAAGAGATGGCTACTGTAGAACAAAGAGATGGCTACTGTAGAACAAAGAGATGGCTGCTGTAGAACAAAGAGATGGCTACTGCAGAACAAAGAGATTTCTGCTGTAGAACAAAGAGATGGCTACTTAGAACAAAGAGATGGCTCCTGTAGAACAAAGAGATGGCTGCTGTAGAACAAGGAGTTGGCTGCTGTAGAACAAGAAGATGCTGCTGCAGAACAAAGAGATTGCTGCTGTAGAACTAAGAGATGGCTTCTGTAGAACAAAGAGATTGCTCCTGTAGAACAAAGAGATGGCTGCTGTAGAACAAAGAGATGGATGCTGTAGAACAAAGAGATGGCTGCTGTAGAACAAAGAGATGACTGCTGTAGAACAAAGAGATTGATTCTGTAGAACAAAGAGATGGCTGCTGTAGAACAAAGAGATGGATGCTGTAGAACAAAGAGATGGCTGCTGTAGAACAAAGAGATGACTGCTGTAGAACAAAGAGATTGATTCTGTAGAACAAAGAGATGACTGCTGTAGAACAAAGAGATGACTGCTGTAGAACAAAGAGATGGCTGCTGTAGAACAAAGAGATGCCTGCTGTAGAACAAAGAGATGACTGCTGTAGAACAAAGAAATGACTGCTGTAGAACAAAGAGATTGATTCTGTAGAACAAAGAGATGCCTGCTGTAGAACAAAGAGATGATTGCTGTAGAACAAAGAGATGGCTGCTGTAGAACAAAGAGATGGCTGCTGTAGAACAAAGAGATGGCTGCTGTAGAACAAAGAGATGACTGCTGTTGAAAAAGAGATGGCTGCTGTAGAACAAAGAGATGGCTGCTGTAGAACAAAGAGATGCCTGCTGTAGAACAAAGAGATGACTGCTGTAGAACAAAGAGATGACTGCTGTAGAACAAAGAAATGACTGCTGTAGAACAAAGAGATTGATTCTGTAGAACAAAGAGATGCCTGCTGTAGAACAAAGAGATGACTGCTGTAGAACAAAGAGATGGCTGCTGCAGAACAAAGAGATGGCTGCTGTAGAACAAAGAGATGGCTGCTGTAGAACAAAGAGATGACTGCTGTTGAACAAAGAGATGGCTGCTGTAGAACAAAGAGATGGCTGCTGTAGAACAAAGAGATGCCTGCTGTAGAACAAAGAGATGACTGCTGTAGAACAAAGAGATGGCTACTGTAGAACAAAGAGATGCCTGCTGTAGAACAAAGAGATGTCTGCTGTAGAACAAGAGATGCCTGCTGTAGAACAAAGAGATGACTGCTGTAGAACAAAGAGATGACTGCTGTAGAACAAAAAGATGACTGCTGTAGAACAAAGAGATGCCTGCTGTAGAACAAAGAGATGACTGCTGTAGAACAAAGAGATGGCTGCTGTAGAACAAAGAGATGCCTGCTGTAGAACAAAGAGATGTCTGCTGTAGAACAAAGAGATGCCTGCTGTAGAACAAAGAGATGACTGCTGTAGAACAAGAGTTGCCTGCTGTAAAACAAAGAGATGACTGCTGTAGAACAAAGAGATGACTGCTGTAGAACAAAGAGATGACTACTGTAGAATAAAGAGATGACTGCTGTAGAACAAAGAGATGACTGCTGTAGAACAAGAGATGATTTCGTGACATTTTATCAAAAGAAACTGACAATCTCAGAGGTTAGTGGGGGGGGGGGGGTGGAAAGGGGAAATGTTTATTAAAGATGAGCTCGACTGTCCACTTTCTATCAAAAGTTAAACTGTCCACTTTCTATCAAAAGTTAAACTGTCCACCTTCTATCAAAAGTTAGAGTGTCCACCTTCTATCAAAAGTTAAATTGTCCACTTTCTATCAAAAGTTAAACTGTCCACTTTCTATCAAAAGTTAAACTATCCACTTTCTATCAAAAGTTAGAGTGTCCACCTTCTATCAAAAGTTAAACTGTCCACCTTCTATCAAAAGTTAAACTGTCCACTTTCTATCAAAAGTTAGAGTGTCCACCTTCTTTCAAAAGTTACACTGTCCACTTTCTATCAAAGTTAAACTGTCCACCTTCTATCAAAGTTAAACTGTCCACTTTCTATCAAAAGTTAAACTGTCCACTTTCTATCAAAAGTTAAACTGTCCACCTTCTATCAAAAGTTAGAGTGTCCACCTTCTATCAAAAGTTAGAGTGTCCACCTTCTATCAAAAGTTAGAGTGTCCACCTTCTATCAAAAGTTAGAGTGTCCACCTTCTATCAAAAGTTAGAGTGTCCACCTTCTATCAAAAGTTAAACTGTCCACCTTCTTTCAATAGTTAAACTGTCCACCTTCTATCAAAAGTTAGAGTGTCCACCTTCTATCAAAAATTAAAGTGTCCACCTTCTATCAAAAGTTAGAGTGTCCACCTTCTACCAAAGCTCGACTGTCCACCTTCTATCAAAAGTTCGACTGTCCACCTTCTATCAAAAGTTCAGCTGTCCACCTTCCATCAAGAGTTAAACTGTCCACCTTCTATAAAAAATTAGAGTGTCCACCTTCTATCAAAAGTTAGAGTGTCCACCTTCTATCAAAAGTTAGAGTGTCCACCTTCTATCAAAAGTTACACTGTCCACTTTCTATCAAAAGTTAAACTGTCCACCTTCTATCAAAAGTTAAACTGTCCACTTTCTATCAAAAGTTAAACTGTCCACTTTCTATCAAAGTTAAACTGTCCACCTTCTATCAAAAGTTAGAGTGTCCACCTTCTATCAAAAGTTAGTGTCCACCTTCTATCAAAAGTTAGAGTGTCCACCTTCTATCAAAAGTTAGAGTGTCCACCTTCTATCAAAAGTTAGAGTGTCCAGCTTCTATCAAAAGTTAAACTGTCCACCTTCTTTCAATAGTTAAACTGTCCACCTTCTATCAAAAGTTAGAGTGTTCACCTTCTATCAATAATAAACTGTACACCTTCTATCAAAAGTTAGAGTGTCCACCTTCTCTCAAAAGTTCAACTGTCCACCTTCTACCAAAAGCTCGACTGTCCACCTTCTATCAAAAGTTCGACTGTCCACCTTCTATCAAAAGTTCAGCTGTCCACCTTCTATCAAAAGTTCAGCTGTCCACCTTCTATCAAAAGTTCAGCTGTTCACCTTCTATCAAAAGTTCAGATGTCCACCTTCTATCAGAAGTTAGAGTGTCCACCTACTATCAAAGTTAAACTGTCCACCTTCCATCAAAATTCGACTGTCCACATTTTATCAAAAGTTCAGCTGTCCACCTTCTATCAAAAGTTCAGCTATCCACCTTTTTGTCAAAAGTTCGACTGTCCACCTTTTGTCACAAGTTCGACTGTCCACCTTTTTGTCAAAAGTTCGACTGTCCACCTTCTATCAAAGTTCAGCTGTCCACCTTCTATCAAAAGTTCAGCTGTCCACCTTCTATCAAACGTTTGACTGTCCACCTGCTATCAAAAACTGTCCACCTACTATCAAAAGTTCGACTGTCCACCTTCTATCAAAAGATCGACTGTCCACCTTCTATCAAAAATCAGCTGTCCGTTTTCTATCAAAAGTGCAGCTGTCCACCTTCTATCAAAAGTTTGACTGTCCACCTTCTATCAAAAGCTGTCCACCTTATATCAAAAGTTCGACTGTCCACCTTCTATCAAAAGTTCGACTGTCCACCTTCTATCGAAAGTTCAGCTATCCAGTTTCTATCAAAAGTTCAGCTGTCCAGTATCTATCAAAAGTTCAGCTGTCCAGTTTCTATCAAATTTTCAACTGTCCACCTTCTATCAAACGTTCAACTGTCCACCTTCTATCAAATGTTCAATTGTCCACCTTCTATCAAATGTTCAATTGTCCACCTTCTATCAAATGTTCAATTGTCCACCTTCTATCAAACGTTCAACTGTCCACCTTCTATCAAACGTTCAAATGTCCACCTTCTATCAAATGTTCAATTGTCCACCTTCTATCAAATGTTCAATTGTCCACCTTCTATCAAATCTTAACTGTCCACCTTCTATCAAATGTTCAATTGTGCACCTTCTACCAAATGTTCAATTGCCCACCTTCTATAAAATGTTCAATTGTCCACCTTCTATCAAATGTTCAATTGTCCACCTTCTATCAAATGTTCAATTGTGCACCTTCTATCAAATGTTCAATTGTCCACCTTCTATCAAATGTTCAATTGTCCACCTTCTATCAAACGTTCAATTGTCCACCTTCTATCAAACGTTCAACTGTCCACCTTCTATCAAACGTTCAATTGTCCACCTTCTATCAAACGTTCAAGTGTCCACCTTCTATCAAACGTTCAACTGTCCACCTTCTTTCAAATGTTCAATTGTCCACCTTCTATCAAATGTTCAATTGTCCACCTTCTATCAAATGTTCTATTGTCCACCTTCTATCAAATGTTCAATTGTCCACCTTCTATCAACGTTCAAGTGTCCACCTTCTATCAAACGTTCAACTGTCCACCTTCTATCAAATGTTTAATTGTCCACCTTCTATCAAACGTTCAACTGTCCACCTTCTATCAAATGTTCAATTGTCCACCTTCTATCAAACGTTCAATTGTCCACCTTCTATCAAACGTTCAACTGTCCACCTTCTATCAAACGTTCAATTGTCCACCTTCTATCAAACGTTCAATGTCCACCTTCTATCAAACGTTCAATTGTCCACCTTCTATCAAACGTTCAAGTGTCCACCTTCTATCAAACGTTCAACTGTCCACCTTCTATCAAACGTTCAACTGTCCACCTTCTATCAAATGTTCAATTGTCCACCTTCTATCAAATGTTCAATTGTCCACCTTCTATCAAACGTTCAATTGTCCACCTTCTATCAAACGTTCAACTGTCCACCTTCTATCAAACGTTCAATTGTCCACCTTCTATCAAATGTTCAAGTGTCCACCTTCTATCAAACGTTCAACTGTCCACCTTCTATCAAATGTTCAATTGTCCACCTTCTATCAAACGTTCAACTGTCCACCTTCTATCAAATGTTCAATTGTCCACCTTCTATCAAATGTTCAATTGTCCACCTTCTATCAAACGTTCAAGTGTCCACCTTCTATCAAATGTTCAATTGTCCACCTTCTATCAAATGTTCAATTGTCCACCTTCTATCAAATCTTCAACTGTCCACCTTCTATCAAATGTTCAATTGTGCACCTTCTATCAAATGTTCAATTGCCCACCTTCTATCAAATGTTCAATTGTCCACCTTCTATCAAATGTTCAATTGTCCACATTCTATCAAATGTTCAATTGTCCACCTTCTATCAAATGTTCAATTGTCCACCTTCTATCAAACGTTCAATTGTCCACCTTCTATCAAACGTTCAACTGTCCACCTTCTATCAATCGTTCAATGTCCACCTTCTATCAAACGTTCAAGTGTCCACCTTCTATCAAATGTTCAACTGTCCACCTTCTATCAAATGTTCAATTGTCCACCTTCTATCAAATGTTCAACTGTCCACCTTCTATCCAATGTTCAATTGTCCACCTTCTATCAAATGTTCAATTGTCCACCTTCTATCAAATGTTCAATTGTCCACCTTCTATCAAACGTTCAATTGTCCACCTTCTATCAAACGTTCAACTGTCCACATTCTATCAAACGTTCAATTGTCCACCTTCTATCAAACGTTCAACTGTCCACCTTCTATCAAACGTTCAACTTTCCACCTTCTATCAAACGTTCAACTGTCCACCTTCTATCAAATGTTCAATTGTCCACCTTCTATCAAATGTTCAATTGTCCACCTTCTATCAAATGTTCTATTGTCCACCTTCTATCAAATGTTCAATTGTCCACCTTCTATCAAACGTTCAATGTCCACCTTCTATCAAACGTTCAACTTTCCACCTTCTATCAAATGTTTAATTGTCCACCTTCTATCAAACGTTCAACTGTCCACCTTCTATCAAATGTTCAATTGTCCACCTCTATCAAATGTTCAATTGTCCACCTTCTATCAAATGTTCAATTGTCCACCTTCTATCAAACGTTCAATTGTCCACCTTCTATCAAACGTTCAACTGTCCACCTTCTATCAAACGTTCAATTGTCCACCTTCTATCAAACGTTCAAGTGTCCACCTTCTATCAAACGTTCAACTGTCCACCTTCTATCAAATGTTCAATTGTCCACCTTCTATCAAACGTTCAACTGTCCACCTTCTATCAAATGTTCAATTGTCCACCTTCTATCAAATGTTCAGTTGTCCACCTTCTATCAAACGTTCAATTGTCCACCTTCTATCAAATGTTCAATTGTCCACCTTCTATCAAATGTTCAATTGTCCACCTTCTATCAAACGTTCAATTGTCCACCTTCTATCAAACGTTCAACTGTCCACCTTCTATCAAACGTTCAATTTCCACCTTCTATCAAACGTTCAAGTGTCCACCTTCTATCAAATGTTCAACTGTCCACCTTCTATCAAATGTTCAACTGTCCACCTTCTATCAAATGTTCAACTGTCCACCTTCTATCAAATGTTCAATTGTCCACCTTCTATCAAATGTTCAATTGTCCACCTTCTATCAAATGTTCAATTGTCCACCTTCTATCAAACGTTCAATTGTCCACCTTCTATCAAACGTTCAACTGTCCACCTTCTATCAAACGTTCAATTGTCCACCTTCTATCAAACGTTTAACTGTCCACCTTCTATCAAACGTTCAACTTTCCACCTTCTATCAAACGTTCAACTGTCCACCTTCTATCAAATGTTCAATTGTCCACCTTCTATCAAATGTTCAATTGTCCACCTTCTATCAAATGTTCTATTGTCCACCTTCTATCAAATGTTCAATTGTCCACCTTCTATCAAACGTTCAAGTGTCCACCTTCTATCAAACGTTCAACTGTCCACCTTCTATCAAATGTTTAATTGTCCACCTTCTATCAAACGTTCAACTGTCCACCTTCTATCAAATGTTCAATTGTCCACCTTCTGTCAAATGTTCAATTGTCCACCTTCTATCAAATGTTCAATTGTCCACCTTCTATCAAACGTTCAATTGTCCACCTTCTATCAAACGTTCAACTGTCCACCTTCTATCAAACGTTCAATTGTCCACCTTCTATCAAACGTTCAAGTGTCCACCTTCTATCAAACGTTCAACTGTCCACCTTCTATCAAATGTTCAATTGTCCACCTTCTATCAAACGTTCAACTGTCCACCTTCTATCAAATGTTCAATTGTCCACCTTCTATCAAATGTTCAATTGTCCACCTTCTATCAAACGTTCAAGTGTCCACCTTCTATCAAATGTTCAATTGTCCACCTTCTATCAAATGTTCAATTGTCCACCTTCTATCAAATGTTCAATTGTCCACCTTCTATCAAACGTTCAAGTGTCCACCTTCTATCAAATGTTCAATTGTCCACCTTCTATCAAATGTTCAATTGTCCACCTTCTATCAAATCTTCAACTGTCCACCTTCTATCAAATGTTCAATTGTGCACCTTCTATCAAATGTTCAATTGCCCACCTTCTATCAAATGTTCAATTGTCCACCTTCTATCAAATGTTCAATTGTCCACCTTCTATCAAATTTTCAACTGTCCACCTTCTATCAAATGTTCAATTGTCCACCTTCTATCAAATGTTCAATTGTCCACCTTCTATCAAACGTTCAATTGTCCACCTTCTATCAAACGTTCAACTGTCCACCTTCTATCAAACGTTCAATTGTCCACCTTCTATCAAACGTTCAAGTGTCCACCTTCTATCAAACGTTCAACTGTCCACCTTCTATCAAATGTTCAATTGTCCACCTTCTATCAAATGTTCAACTGTCCACCTTCTATCAAATGTTCAATTGTCCACCTTCTATCAAATGTTCAATTGTCCACCTTCTATCAAAAGTTTGACTGTCCACCTTCTATCAAAAGCTGTCCACCTTATATCAAAAGTTCGACTGTCCACCTTCTATCAAAAGTTCGACTGTCCACCTTCTATCGAAAGTTCAGCTATCCAGTTTCTATCAAAAGTTCAGCCGTCCAGTTTCTATCAAAAGTTCAGCTGTTCAGTTTCTATCAAATGTTCAATTGTCCACCTTGTATCAAAAGTTCGACTGTCCACCTTCTATCAAAAGTTCGACTGTCCACCTTCTATCGAAAGTTCAGCTATCCAGTTTCTATCAAAAGTTCAGCTGTCCAGTATCTATCAAAAGTTCAGCTGTCCAGTTTCTATCAAATTTTCAACTGTCCACCTTCTATCAAACGTTCAACTGTCCACCTTCTATCAAATGTTCAATTGTCCACCTTCTATCAAATGTTCAATTGTCCACCTTCTATCAAATGTTCATTTGTCCACCTTCTATCAAACGTTCAACTGTCTACCTTCTATCAAACGTTCAACTGTCCACCTTCTGTCAAAAGTCAAACTGTCCACCTTCTATCAAAAGCCGACTGTCCACCTTCTATCAAAAGTTCGACTGTCCACCTTCTATCAAAAGTTAGAGTGTCCACCTTCTATCAAAAGTTAGAGTGTCCACCTTCTATCAAAAGTTAGAGTGCTCACCTTCTATCAATAATTTAAACTGTACACCTTCTATCAAAAGTTAGTGTCCACCTTCTCTCAAAAGTTCAACTGTCCACCTTCTATCAAAAGCTCGACTGTCCACCTTCTATCAAAAGTTCGACTGTCCACCTTCTATCAAAAGTTCAGCTGTCCACCTTCTATCAAAAGTTCAGCTGTCCACCTTCTATCAAAAGTTCAGCTGTTCACCTTCTATCAAAAGTTCAGATGTCCACCTTCTATCAGAAGTTAGAGTGTCCACCTTCTATCAAAAGTTAAACTGTCCACCTTCATCAAAATTCGACTGTCCACATTTTATCAAAGTTCAGCTGTCCACCTTCTATCAAAAGTTCAGCTGTCCACCTTTTTGTCAAAAGTTCGACTGTCCACCTTTTTGTCACAAGTTCGACTGTCCACCTTTGTCAAAAGTTCGACTGTACACCTTCTATCAAAAGTTCTGCTGTCCACCTTCTATCAAAAGTTCAGCTGTCCACTTCTATCAAACGTTTGACTGTCCACCTGCTATCAAAAAACTGTCCACCTACTATCAAAAGTTCGACTGTCCACCTTCTATCAAAAGATCAATTGTCCACCTTCTATCAAACAAGCTGTCCGTTTTCTATCAAAGTCACCTGTCCACCTTCTATCAAAAGTTTGACTGTCCACCTTCTATCAAAAGCTGTCCACCTTATATCAAAAGTTCGACTGTCCACCTTCTATCAAAAGTTCGACTGTCCACCTTCTATCGAAAGTTCAGCTATCCAGGTTCTATCAAAAGTTCAGCCGTCCAGTTTCTATCAAAAGTTCAGCTGTTCAGTTTCTATCAAATGTTCAATTGTCCACCTTGTATCAAAAGTTCGACTGTCCACCTTCTATCAAAAGTTCGACTGTCCACCTTCTATCGAAAGTTCAGCTATCCAGTTTCTATCAAAAGTTCAGCTGTCCAGTATCTATCAAAAGTTCAGCTGTCCAGTTTCTATCAAATTTTCAACTGTCCACCTTCTATCAAACGTTCAACTGTCCACCTTCTATCAAATGTTCAATTGTCCACCTTCTATCAAATGTTCAATTGTCCACCTTCTATCAAATGTTCAATTGTCCACCTTCTATCAAACGTTCAACTGTCTACCTTCTATCAAAGTTCAACTGTCCACCTTCTATCAAATGTTCAATTGTCCACCTTCTATCAAATGTTCAATTGTCCACCTTCTATCAAATCTTCAACTGTCCACCTTCTATCAAATGTTCAATTGTGCACCTTCTATCAAATGTTCAATTGCCCACCTTCTATCAAATGTTCAATTGTCCACCTTCTATCAAATGTTCAATTGTCCACCTTCTATCAAATGTTCAATTGTGCACCTTCTATCAAATGTTCAATTGTCCACCTTCTATCAAACGTTCAATTGTCCACCTTCTATCAAACGTTCAAGTGTCCACCTTCTATCAAACGTTCAACTGTCCACCTTCTATCAAATGTTCAATTGTCCACCTTCTATCAAATGTTCAATTGCACCTTCTATCAAATGTTCAATTGTCCACCTTCTATCAAATGTTCAATTGTCCACCTTCTATCAAACGTTCAAGTGTCCACCTTCTATCAAACGTTCAACTGTCCACCTTCTATCAAATGTTCAATTGTCCACCTTCTATCAAACGTTCAACTGTCCACCTTCTATCAAATGTTCAATTGTCCCCTTCTATCAAATGTTCAATTGTCCACCTTCTATCAAACTTCAACTGTCCACCTTCTATCAAATGTTCAATTGCCACCTTCTATCAAATGTTCAATTGTCCACCTTCTATCAAATGTTCAATTGTCCACCTTCTATCAAATGTTCAATTGTGCACCTTCTATCAAATGTTCAATTGTCCACCTTCTATCAAATGTTCAATTGTCCACCTTCTATCAAATGTTCAATTGTCCACCTTCTATCAAACGTTCAACTGTCCACCTTCTATCAAACGTTCAATTGTCCACCTTCTATCAAATGTTCAAGTGTCCACCTTCTATCAAACGTTCAACTGTCCACCTTCTATCAAATGTTCAATTGTCCACCTTCTATCAAACGTTCAACTGTCCACCTTCTATCAAATGTTCAATTGTCCACCTTCTATCAAATGTTCAATTGTCCACCTTCTATCAAACGTTCAAGTGTCCACCTTCTATCAAATGTTCAATTGTCCACCTTCTATCAAATGTTCAATTGTCCACCTTCTATCAAATCTTCAACTGTCCACCTTCTATCAAATGTTCAATTGTGCACCTTCTATCAAATGTTCAATTGCCCACCTTCTATCAAATGTTCAATTGTCCACCTTCTATCAATGTTCAATTGTCCACCTTCTATCAAATGTTCAATTGTGCACCTTCTATCAAATGTTCAATTGTCCACCTTCTATCAAACGTTCAATTGTCCACCTTCTATCAAATGTTCAACTGTCCACCTTCTATCAAACGTTCAATTGTCCACCTTCTATCAAACGTTCAAGTGTCCACCTTCTATCAAATGTTCAACTGTCCACCTTCTATCAAATGTTCAACTGTCCACCTTCTATCAAATGTTCAACTGTCCACCTTCTATCAAATGTTCAATTGTCCACCTTCTATCAAATGTTCAATTGTCCACCTTCTATCAAATGTTCAATTGTCCACCTTCTATCAAATGTTCAATTGTCCACCTTCTATCAAACGTTCAATTGTCCACCTTCTATCAAATGTTCAATTGTCCACCTTCTATCAAACGTTCAATTGTCCACCTTCTATCAAACGTTCAACTGTCCACCTTCTATCAAACGTTCAATTGTCCACCTTCTATCAAACGTTAACTGTCCACCTTCTATCAAACGTTCAACTGTCCACCTTCTATCAAATGTTCAATTGTCCACCTTCTATCAAATTTCAATTGTCCACCTTCTATCAAATGTTCAATTGTCCACCTTCTATCAAATGTTCAATTGTCCACCTTCTATCAAATGTTCAATTGTCACCTTCTATCAAACGTTCAATTGTCCACCTTCTATCAAACGTTCAACTGTCCACCTTCTATCAAAGTTCAATTGTCCACCTTCTATCAAAAGTTCAGCCGTCCTTCTATCAAACGTTCAATGTTCACCTTCTATCAAATGTTCAATTGTCCACCTTCTATCAAATGTTCAACTGTCCACCTTCTATCAAAAGTTCAACTGTCCACCTTCTATCAAAGTTCAGCTGTCCACCTTCTATCAAAAGTTCAATTGTCCACCTTCTATCAAAAGTTCAACTGTCCACCTTCTATCAAATTTCAACTGTCCACCTTCTATCAAACGTTCAACTGTCCACCTTCTATCAAATGTTCAATTGTCCACCTTCTATCAAATGTTCAATTGTCCACCTTCTATCAAATGTTCAATTGTCCACCTTCTATCAAACGTTCAAACTGTCCACCTTCTATCAAAAGTTCAACTGTCCACCTTCTATCAAATGTTCAATTGTCCACCTTCTATCAAATGTTCAATTGTCCACCTTCTATCAAATCTTCAACTGTCCACCTTCTATCAAATGTTCAATTGTCCACCTTCTATCAAATGTTCAATTGTCCACCTTCTATCAAATGTTCAATTGTCCACTTCTATCAAATGTTCAATTGTCCACCTTCTATCAAATGTTCATTGTGCACCTTCTATCAAATGTTCAATTGTCCACCTTCTATCAAACGTTCAATTGTCCACCTTCTATCAAACGTTCAAGTGTCCACCTTCTATCAAACGTTCAACTGTCCACCTTCTATCAAATGTTCAATTGTCCACCTTCTATCAAATGTTCAATTGTCCACCTTCTATCAAATGTTCAATTGTCCACCTTCTATCAAATGTTCAATTGTCCACCTTCTATCAAACGTTCAAGTGTCCACCTTCTATCAAACGTTCAACTGTCCACCTTCTATCAAATGTTCAATTGTCCACCTTCTATCAAACGTTCAACTGTCCACCTTCTATCAAATGTTCAATTGTCCACCTTCTATCAAATGTTCAATTGTCCACCTTCTATCAAACGTTCAAGTGTCCACCTTCTATCAAATGTTCAATTGTCCACCTTCTATCAAATGTTCAATTGTCCACCTTCTATCAAATGTTCAACTGTCCACCTTCTATCAAATGTTCAATTGTGCACCTTCTATCAAATGTTCAATTGCCCACCTTCTATCAAACGTTCAACTCCACCTTCTATCAAATGTTCAATTGTCCACCTTCTATCAAATGTTCAATTGTCCACCTTCTATCAAATCTTCAACTGTCCACCTTCTATCAAATGTTCAATTGTGCACCTTCTATCAAATGTTCAATTGCCCACCTTCTATCAAATGTTCAATTGTCCACCTTCTATCAAATGTTCAATTGTCCACCTTCTATCAAATGTTCAATTGTGCACCTTCTATCAAATGTTCAATTGTCCACCTTCTATCAAATGTTCAATTGTCCACCTTCTATCAAATGTTCAATTGTCCACCTTCTATCAAACGTTCAACTGTCCACCTTCTATCAAACGTTCAATTGTCCACCTTCTATCAAATGTTCAAGTGTCCACCTTCTATCAAACGTTCAATTGTCCACCTTCTATCAAATGTTCAATTGTCCACCTTCTATCAAACGTTCAACTGTCCACCTTCTATCAAATGTTCAATTGTCCACCTTCTATCAAATGTTCAATTGTCCACCTTCTATCAAACGTTCAATTGTCCACCTTCTATCAAATGTTCAATTGTCCACCTTCTATCAAATGTTCAATTGTCCACCTTCTATCAAATCTTCAACTGTCCACCTTCTATCAAATGTTCAATTGTCCACCTTCTATCAAATGTTCAATTGTCCACCTTCTATCAAATGTTCAATTGTCCACCTTCTATCAAATGTTCAATTGTCCACCTTCTATCAAATGTTCAATTGTCCACCTTCTATCAAATGTTCAATTGTCCACCTTCTATCAAACGTTCAATGTCCACCTTCTATCAAACGTTCAACTGTCCACCTTCTATCAAACGTTCAATTGTCCACCTTCTATCAAACGTTCAACTGTCCACCTTCTATCAAATGTTCAACTGTCCACCTTCTATCAAATGTTCAACTGTCCACCTTCTGTCAAATGTTCAACTGTCCACCTTCTATCAAATGTTCAATTGTCCACCTTCTATCAAATGTTCAATTGTCCACCTTCTATCAAATGTTCAATTGTCCACCTTCTATCAAATGTTCAATTGTCCACCTTCTATCAAACGTTCAATTGTCCACCTTCTATCAAATGTTTCAATTGTCCACCTTCTATCAAACGTTCAATTGTCCACCTTCTATCAAACGTTCAACTGTCCACCTTCTATCAAACGTTCAATTGTCCACCTTCTATCAAACGTTCAACTGTCCACCTTCTATCAAACGTTCAACTGTCCACCTTCTATCAAACGTTCAATTGTCCACCTTCTATCAAATGTTCAATTGTCCACCTTCTATCAAATGTTCAATTGTCCACCTTCTATCAAATGTTCAATTGTCCACCTTCTATCAAATGTTCAATTGTCCACCTTCTATCAAATGTTCAATTGTCCACCTTCTATCAAACGTTCAATTGTCCACCTTCTATCAAACGTTCAATGTCCACCTTCTATCAAATGTTCAATTGTCCACCTTCTATCAAATGTTCAATTGTCCACCTTCTATCAAACGTTCAATTGTCCACCTTCTATCAAACGTTCAACTGTCCACCTTCTATCAACGTTCAATTGTCCACCTTCTATCAAATGTTCAAGTGTCCACCTTCTATCAAACGTTCAACTGTCCACCTTCTATCAAATGTTCAATTGTCCACCTTCTATCAAACGTTCAACTGTCCACCTTCTATCAAATGTTCAATTGTCCACCTTCTATCAAATGTTCAATTGTCCACCTTCTATCAAACGTTCAAGTGTCCACCTTCTATCAAATGTTCAATTGTCCACCTTCTATCAAATGTTCAATTGTCCACCTTCTATCAAACTTCAACTGTCCACCTTCTATCAAATGTTCAATTGTCCACCTTCTATCAAATGTTCAATTGTCCACCTTCTATCAAATGTTCAATTGTCCACCTTCTATCAAATGTTCAATTGTCCACCTTCTATCAAATGTTCAATGTCCACCTTCTATCAAATGTTCAATGTCCACCTTCTATCAAACGTTCAATTGTCCACCTTCTATCAAACGTTCAACTGTCCACCTTCTATCAATCGTTCAATTGTCCACCTTCTATCAAACGTTCAAGTGTCCACCTTCTATCAAATGTTCAACTGTCCACCTTCTATCAAATGTTCAATTGTCCACCTTCTATCAAATGTTCAACTGTCCACCTTCTATCAAATTTCAATTGTCCACCTTCTATCAATGTTCAATTGTCCACCTTCTATCAAATGTTCAATTGTCCACCTTCTATCAAACGTTCAATTGTCCACCTTCTATCAAACGTTCAACTGTCCACCTTCTATCAAACGTTCAATGTCCACCTTCTATCAACGTGTTAACTGTCCACCTTCTATCAAACGTTCAATTGTCCACCTTCTATCAAACGTTCAACGTCCACCTTCTATCAAATGTTCAATTGTCCACCTTCTATCAATGTTCAATTGTCCACCTTCTATCAAATGTTCTATTGTCCACCTTCTATCAAATGTTCAATTGTCCACCTTCTATCAAACGTTCAAGTGTCCACCTTCTATCAAACGTTCAACTGTCCACCTTCTATCAAAGTTTAATTGTCCACCTTCTATCAAACGTTCAACTGTCCACCTTCTATCAAATGTTCAATTGTCCACCTTCTATCAAATGTTCAATTGTCCACCTTCTATCAAATGTTCAATTGTCCACCTTCTATCAAACGTTCAATTGTCCACCTTCTATCAAACGTTCAACGTCCACCTTCTATCAAACGTTCAATTGTCCACCTTCTATCAAACGTTCAAGTGTCCACCTTCTATCAACGTTCAACTGTCCACCTTCTATCAAATGTTCAATTGTCCACCTTCTATCAAACGTTCAACTGTCCACCTTCTATCAAATGTTCAATTGTCCACCTTCTATCAAATGTTCAATTGTCCACCTTCTATCAAACGTTCAATTGTCCACCTTCTATCAAATGTTCAATTGTCCACCTTCTATCAAATGTTCAATTGTCCACCTTCTATCAAATGTTCAATTGTCCACCTTCTATCAAACGTTCAACTGTCCACCTTCTATCAAATGTTCAACTGTCACCTTCTATCAAATGTGTTCAATTGTCCACCTTCTATCAAATGTTCAACTGTCCACCTTCTATCAAATGTTCAATTGTCCACCTTCTATCAAATGTTCAATTGTCCACCTTCTATCAAATGTTCAATTGTCCACCTTCTATCAAATGTTCAATTGTCCACCTTCTATCAAATGTTCAATTGTCCACCTTCTATCAAACGTTCAATTGTCCACCTTCTATCAAACGTTCAATTGTCCACCTTCTATCAAACGTTCAATTGTCCACCTTCTATCAAACGTTCAACTGTCCACCTTCTATCAAATGTTTAATTGTCCACCTTCTATCAAACGTTCAACTGTCCACCTTCTATCAAATGTTCAATTGTCCACCTTCTATCAAATGTTCAATGTCCACCTTCTATCAAATGTTCAATTGTCCACCTTCTATCAAATGTTCAATTGTCCACCTTCTATCAAACGTTCAACTGTCCACCTTCTATCAAACGTTCAATTGTCCACCTTCTATCAAACGTTCAAGTGTCCACCTTCTATCAAACGTTCAACTGTCCACCTTCTATCAAAATGTTCAATTGTCCACCTTCTATCAAATGTCAACTGTCCACCTTCTATCAAATGTTCAATTGTCCACCTTCTATCAATGTTCAATTGTCCACCTTCTATCAAACGTTCAACTGTCCACCTTCTATCAAACGTTCAATTGTCCACCTTCTATCAAACGTCAATTGTCCACCTTCTATCAAACGTTCAACTGTCCACCTTCTATCAAATCTTCAACTGTTCACCTTCTATCAAATGTTCAATTGTCCACTTCTATCAAATGTTCAATTGTCACCTTCTATCAAATGTTCAATTGTCCACCTTCTATCAAATGTTCAATTGTCCACCTTCTATCAAACGTTCAATTGTCCACCTTCTATCAAACGTTCAACTGTCCACCTTCTATCAAACGTTCAATTGTCCACCCTATCAAAACGTTCAACTGTCCACCTTCTATCAAACGTTCAACTGTCCACCTTCTATCAAACGTTCAACTGTCCACCTTCTATCAAATGTTCAATTGTCCACCTTCTATCAAATGTTCAATTGTCCACCTTCTATCAAATGTTCAATTGTCCACCTTCTATCAAACGTTCAACTGTCCACCTTCTATCAAATGTTCAACTGTCCACCTTCTATCAAATGTTCAACTGTCCACCTTCTATCAAACGTTCAACTGTCCACCTTCTATCAAACGTTCAATTGTCCACCTTCTATCAAACGTTCAACTGTCCACCTTCTATCAAACGTTCAACTGTCCACCTTCTATCAAATGTTCAATTGTCACCTTCTATCAAACGTTCAACTGTCCACCTTCTATCAAAATGTTCAATTGTCCACCTTCTATCAAATGTTCAATTGTCCACCTTCTATCAAATGTTCAATTGTCCACCTTCTATCAAATGTTCAATTGTCCACCTTCTATCAAACGTTCAATTGTCCACTTCTATCAAACGTTCAACTGTCCACCTTCTATCAAACGTTCAATTGTCCACCTTCTATCAAACTTCAAGTGTCCACCTTCTATCAAATGTTCAAATGGTCCACCTTCTATCAAATGTTCAATTGTCCACCTTCTATCAAATGTTCAACTGTCCACCTTCTATCAAATGTTCAATTGTCCACCTTCTATCAAATGTTCAATTGTCCACCTTCTATCAAATGTTCAATTGTCCACCTTCTATCAAACGTTCAATTGTCCACCTTCTATCAAACGTTCAACTGTCCACCTTCTATCAAACGTTCAATGTCCACCTCTATCAAACGTTTAACTGTCCACCTTCTATCAAACGTTCAACTTTCCACCTTCTATCAAACGTTCAACTGTCACCTTCTATCAAATGTTCAATTGTCCACCTTCTATCAAATGTTCAAATGTCCACCTTCTATCAAATGTTCTATTGTCCACCTTCTATCAAATGTTCAATTGTCCACCTTCTATCAAACGTTCAAGTGTCCACCTTCTATCAAACGTTCAACTGTCCACCTCTATCAAATGTTTAATTGTCCACGTTCTTTTTTCAATGTCCACCTTCTATCAAACGTTCAACTGTCCACCTTCTATCAAATGTTCAATTGTCCACCTTCTGTCAAATGTTCAATTGTCCACCTTCTATCAAATGTTCAATTGTCACCTTCTATCAAACGTTCAATTGTCCACCTTCTATCAAACGTTCAACTGTCCACCTTCTATCAAACGTTCAATTGTCCACCTTCTATCAAACGTTCAAGTGTCCACCTTCTATCAAACGTTCAACTGTCCACCTTCTATCAAATGTTCAATTGTCCACCTTCTATCAAACGTTCAATTGTCCACCTTCTATCAAATGTTCAATTGTCCACCTTCTATCAAATGTTCAATTGTCCACCTTCTATCAAACGTTCAATTGTCCACCTTCTATCAAATGTCAATTGTCCACCTTCTATCAAATGTTCAATTGTCCACCTTCTATCAAATGTTCAATTGTCCACCTTCTATCAAACGTTCAAGTGTCCACCTTCTATCAAATGTTCAATTGTCCACCTTCTATCAAATGTTCAATTGTCCACCTTCTATCAAATCTTCAACTGTCCACCTTCTATCAAATGTTCAATTGTGCACCTTCTATCAAATGTTCAATTGCCCACCTTCTATCAAGTGTTCAATTGTCCACCTTCTATCAAATGTTCAATTGTCCACCTTCTATCAAATGTTCAATTGTCCACCTTCTATCAAACGTTCAACTGTCCACCTTCTATCAAACGTTCAATTGTCACCCTTCTATCAAACGTTTCAACTGTCCACCTTCTATCAAACGTTCAACTGTCCACCTTCTATCAAACGTTCAACTGTCCACCTTCTATCAAATGTTCAATTGTCCACCTTCTATCAAATGTTCAATTGTCCACCTTCTATCAAATGTTCAATTGTCCACCTTCTATCAAACGTTCAAGTGTCCACCTTCTATCAAACGTTCAACTGTCCACCTTCTATCAAATGTTCAACTGTCCACCTTCTATCAAACGTTCAACTGTCCACCTTCTATCAAACGTTCAACTGTCCACCTTCTATCAAACGTTCAACTGTCCACCTTCTATCAAACGTTCAACTGTCCACCTTCTATCAAATGTTCAATTGTCCACCTTCTATCAAACGTTAAACTGTCCACCTTCTATCAAATGTTCAATTGTCCACCTTCTATCAAATGTTCAATTGTCCACCTTCTATCAAACGTTCAATGTCCACCTTCTATCAAATGTTCAACTGTCCACCTTCTATCAAATGTTCAATTGTCCACCTTCTATCAAACTTCAACTGTCCACCTTCTATCAAATGTTCAATTGTCCACCTTCTATCAAATGTTCAATTGCCCACCTTCTATCAAACGTTCAACTGTCCCACCTTCTATCAAATGTTCAATTGTCCACCTTCTATCAAATGTTCAATTGTCCACCTTCTATCAATCTTCAACTGTCCACCTTCTATCAAATGTTCAATTGTGCACCTTCTATCAAACGTTCAATTGTCCACCTTCTATCAAATGTTTCAATTGTCCACCTTCTATCAAATGTTCAATTGTCCACCTTCTATCAATGTTCAATTGTCCACCTTCTATCAAATGTTCAATTGTCCACCTTCTATCAAATGTTGAATTGTCCACCTTCTATCAAACGTTCAATTGTCCACCTTCTATCAAACGTTCAACTGTCCACCTTCTATCAAACGTTCAATTGTCCACCTTCTATCAAACTTTCAAGTGTCCACCTTCTATCAAATGTTCAACTGTCCACCTTCTATCAAATGTTCAATTGTCCACCTTCTATCAAATGTTCAACTGTCCACCTTCTATCAAATGTTCAATTGTCCACCTTCTATCAAATGTTCAATTGTCCACCTTCTATCAAATGTTCAATTGTCCACCTTCTATCAAACGTTCAATTGTCCACCTTCTATCAAACGTTCAACTGTCCACCTTCTATCAAACGTTCAATTGTCCACCTTCTATCAAACGTTCAATTGTCCACCTTCTATCAAACGTTCAATTTCCACCTTCTATCAAACGTTCAACTGTCCACCTTCTATCAAATGTTCAATTGTCCACCTTCTATCAAATGTTCAATTGTCCACCTTCTATCAAATGTTCAATTGTCCACCTTCTATCAAACGTTCAACTGTCACCTTCTATCAAACGTTTCAATGTCCACCTTCTATCAAACGTTCAACTTGTCCACCTTCTATCAAATGTTCAATTGTCCACCTTCTATCAAATGTTCAATTGTCCACCTTCTATCAAACGTTCAATTGTCCACCTTCTATCAAATGTTCAATTTGTCCACCTTCTATCAAATGTTCAATTGTCCACCTTCTATCAAATGTTCAATTGTCCACCTTCTATCAAACGTTCAAGTGTCCACCTTCTATCAAATGTTCAATTGTCCACCTCTTATCAAATGTTCAATTGTCCACCTTCTATCAAATCTTCAACTGTCCACCTTCTATCAAATGTTCAATTGTGCACCTTCTATCAAATGTTCAATTGCCCACCTTCTATCAAATGTTCAATTGTCCACCTTCTATCAAATGTTCAATTGTCCACCTTCTATCAAATGTTCAATTGTGCACCTTCTATCAAATGTTCAATTGTCCACCTTCTATCAAATGTTCAATTGTCCACCTTCTATCAAACGTTCAATTGTCCACCTTCTATCAAACGTTCAACTGTCCACCTTCTATCAAACGTTCAATTGTCCACCTTCTATCAAACGTTCAATTGTCCACCTTCTATCAAACGTTCAACTGTCCACCTTCTATCAAATCTTCAACTGTCCACCTTCTATCAAATGTTCAACTGTCCACCTTCTATCAAATGTTCAATTGTCCACCTTCTATCAAATGTTCAATTGTCCACCTTCTATCAAATGTTCAATTGTCCACCTTCTATCAAACGTTCAATTGTCCACCTTCTATCAAACGTTCAACTGTCCACCTTCTATCAAACGTTCAATTGTCCACCTTCTATCAAACGTTTGACTGTCCCACCTTCTATCAAACGTTCAATGTCCACCTTCTATCAAACGTTCAACTGTCCACCTTCTATCAAATGTTCAATTGTCCACCTTCTATCAAATGTTCAATTGTCCACCTTCTATCAAATGTTCAATTGTCCACCTTCTATCAAACGTTCAAGTGTCCACCTTCTATCAAACGTTCAACTGTCCACCTTCTATCAAACGTTCAACTGTCCACCTTCTATCAAACGTTCAACTGTCCACCTTCTATCAAACGTTCAACTGTCCACCTTCTATCAAACGTTCAACTGTCCACCTTCTATCAAACGTTCAATTGTCCACCTTCTATCAAATGTTCAATTGTCCACCTTCTATCAAATGTTCAATTGTCCACCTTCTATCAAAGTTCAATTGTCCACCTTCTATCAAATGTTCAATTGTCCACCTTCTATCAAACGTTCAAGTGTCCACCTTCTATCAAACGTTCAAGTGTCCACCTTCTATCAAATGTTCAATTGTCCACCCTTCTATCAAATGTTCAATTGTCCACCTTCTATCAAATGTTCAATTGTCCACCTTCTATCAAATGTTCAATTGTCCACCTTCTATCAAATTTTCAATTGTCCACCTTCTATCAAACGTTCAAGTGTCCACCTTCTATCAAACGTTCAATTGTCCACCTTCTATCAAATGTTCAATTGTCCACCTTCTATCAAATGTTCAATTGTCCACCTTCTATCAAATGTTCAATTGTCCACCTTCTATCAAATGTTCAATTGTCCACCTTCTATCAAACGTTCAAGTGTCCACCTTCTATCAAACGTTCAATTGTCCACCTTCTATCAAACGTTCAACTGTCCACCTTCTATCAAATGTTCAATTGTCCACTTCTATCAAAAGCTGGAGACAAGAAAAAAGCTCTTCTCCCCATTAGTGCCGACAAAGAGTTTGTATCAAATAATAGAAAAGAAGGCCAGGAGCTATCACTGGCCAGACCCTACCGTCGACAAAACTTTGGTAGAATAATTAGTAGCTAGACAGGCGACAAGGACGCCGAAACTGATTGGGTCTTCTGTACCGCCCATCATAGGGGCTTACATATTCTCCGCATTTGAGAACGTGGAGCGGAAGAGGTTAGCTAGTTGCCGTGTGCTCTAGTGTTTGTTCTCGTGGCGATGTGTCGAGTAACTCGATCCTGCTTCAGGCTGTACTTTGTTCTTGTTTTTTTTTCTGTTGTTGATTTATGAGAGAAACAAGGGGAACCAGTCACGAGACATGAGAGGAACATGGGGAACCAGTCACAGAGACATGAGAAATGGGGAACAGTCACAGAGAGATGAGAGGAACAAGGGAACCAGTACAGAGATATGAGAGGAACACGGGGAACCAGTCACAGAGACATGAGAGGAACACGGGGAACCAGTCACAGAGAGATGAGAGGAACATGGGAAGCAGTCATAGAGACATGAGAGGAATAGGGGAACCAGTCACAGAGAGTGAGAGGAACAAGGGGAACCAGTCACAGAGACATGAGAGGAACATGGGGACCAGTCATAGAGACATGAGAGGAATTAAGGGGAACCAGTCATAGAGACATGAGAGGAACAAGGGGAACCAGTCATAGAGACATGAGAGGAACATGGGGAACCAGTCATAGAGACATGAGAGGAACAAGGGGAACCAGTCACAGAGACATGAGAGGAACATGGGGAACCAGTCACAGAGAGATGAGAGGAACAAGGGGAACCAGTCACAGAGACATGAGAGGAAACATGGGGAACCAGTCACAGAGAGATGAGAGGAACAAGGGGAACCAGTCACAGAGAGATGAGAGGAACATGGGAAACCAGTCACAGAGAGATGAGAGAACAAGGGGAACCAGTCACAGAGAGATGAGAGGAACATGGGGAACCAGTCACAGAGAGATGAGAGGAACATGGGAACCAGTCACAGAGAGATGAGAGGAACATGGGGAACCAGTCACAGAGAGATGAGAGGAACAAGGGAACCAGTCACAGAGACATGAGAGGAACATGGGGAGCCAGTCATAGAGACATGAGAGGAAACGGGGAACCAGTCACAGAGAGATGAGAGGAACAAGGGGAACCAGTCACGGAGAGATGAGAGGAACAAGGGGAACCAGTCACGGAGAGATGAGAGGAACATGGGGAATCAGTCATAGAGACATGAGAGGAATAAGGGAACCAGTCACAGAGACATGAGAGGAACATGGGAAACCAGTCATAGGGACTTGAGAGGAACACGGGGAACCAGTCATAGAGACATGAGAGGAACAAAGGGAACCAGTCATAGAGACATGAGAGGAACACGGGGAACCAGTCACAGAGAGATAAGAGGAACAAGGGGAACCAGTCACAGAGAGATGAGAGAACATGGAGAACCAGTCACAGAGAGATAGGAGAAACAAGGGGAACCAGTATCAGAGAAATGAGAGGAACAAGGGGAACCAGTCACAGAAACATGAGAGGAACAAGAGGAACCAGTCACAGAAAGATGAGAGGAACATGGGAACCAGTCATAGAGACATGAGAGGAACAGGGGAACCAGTCTTAGGACTTGAGAGGAACAAGGGGAACCAGTTACAGAGAGATGAGAGGAACATGGGGAACCAGTCACAGAGAGATGAGAGGAACAATGGGAACCAGTCACAGAGAGATGAGAGAAACAAGGGGAACCAGTCATAGAGAGGTAAGAGGAACACGGAGAACCAGTCATAGAGACATGAGAGGAACATGGGGAACCAGTCACAGAGAGATGAGAGGAACAAGGGGAACCAGTCACAGAGAGATGAGAGGAACATGGGGAACCAGTCACATAGAGATGAGAGGAACAAGGGGAACTAGTCACAGAGAGATGAGAGGAACAAGGGGAACCAGTCACAGAGAGATGAGAGGAACAAGGGGAACCAGTCACAGAGAGATGAGAGGAACAAGGGGAACCAGTCATAGAGACATGAGAGGAACACGGGGAACCAGTCATAGGGACTTGAGAGGAACAAGGGGAACCAGTCATAGAGACATGAGAGGAACATGGGGAACCAGTCACAGAGACATGAGAGGAACATGGGGAACCAGTCACAGAGAGATGAGAGGAACAAGGGGAACCAGTCATAGAGACATGAGAGGAACAAGGGGAACCAGTCATAGAGACATGAGAGGAACAAGGGGAACCAGTCACAGAGAGATGAGAGGAACAAGGGGAACCAGTCACAGAGAGATGAGAGGAACAAGGGGAACCAGTCACAGAGACATGAGAGGAACATGGGGAACCAGTCATAAAGACATGAGAGGAATAAGGGGAACCAGTCAGAGAGACATAAGAGGAACATGGGAAACCAGTCATAGGGACTTGAGAGGAACTTGGGAACCAGTCATAGGGACGTGAGAGGAACTTGGGGAACCAGTCATAGAGACATGAGAGGAACAAGGGGAACCAGTCACAGAGACATGAGAGGAACATGGGGAACCAGTCACAGAGACATGAGAGGAACAAGGAAACGTGCTGCTATTACGCCCGTGCCGTTTTACTTTCCCAGAAAAAAACAATCCGGTACCCATTTAAGGCTGGGTGAACTGGGAACTTTGGGAACTTTGTTAACCTCTGACGGAAGATGTACCAAACAGGTGAGATGTAGAATGGTTCAGGCAAAAGCAGCTTTCCAAAAATGAGGAAGATACTATGCAAGCCATTTTTGACAATAGAAACAAGAAAAAGAGTTCTTAAATGTTATGTTGAGCCAGCCTTAACATATGGATGCGAATCATGGACAATAGGACAACAGACCAGAAAATCACTGAAGTCTGTAGAAATGTGGTTTTACAGAAGAATGTTGAGAATACCATGGACAGCTAAGAAGAGTAATGAAGATGTTCTGAGAGAGGTCAAAGCAAAAAGAGAGCTAATTTCCAATATTAGGAAGAAACAATCATCATTTTTTTGGACATGTACTGAGAAGAGAACAGCTGGAATATATTGTAACAATAGGGAAAATTGAGGGACGAAGAGATAGAGGGAAGCAAAGAGAAAAAATACCAGACAGCTTAAGAGAATGGATTGGTTGAAGGTCAACAACAGAAATGATAAATGGCTGCCGAGATCGAAGGTTGTGGAGAGACATGATCACCTACGCCAGTAGTCCCGGTACATGATGATGATGATGAACTGGGAAGTCGTTGATCAGGATCGAACCCGACCTCTTGTCCTTGATAGTCCAGTTCACTAACCACTGAGCTATCGCGGCTCCCCAGTTCACTAACCACTGAGCTATCGCGGCTCCCCAGTTCACTAACCACTGAGCTATCGCGGCTCCCCAGTTCACTAACCACTGAGCTATCGCGGCTCCCCAGTTCACTAACCACTGAGCTATTGCGGCTCCCCAGTTCACTAACCACTGAGCTATCGCGGCTCCCCAGTTCACTAACCACTGAGCTATCGCGGCTCCCCAGTTCACTAACCACTGAGCTATCGCGGCTCCCCAGTTCACTAACCACTGAGCTATCGCGGCTCCCCAGTTCACTAACCACTGAGCTATCGCGGCTCCCCAGTTCACTAACCACTGAGCTATCGCGGCTCCCCAGTTCACTAACCACTGAGCTATCGCGGCTCCCCAGTTCACTAACCACTGAGCTATCGCGGCTCCCCAGTTCACTAACCACTGAGCTATCGCGGCTCCCCAGTTCACTAACCACTGAGCTATCGCGGCTCCCCAGTTCACTAACCACTGAGCTATCGCGGCTCCCCAGTTCACTAACCACTGAGCTATCGCGGCTCCCAGTTCACTAACCACTGAGCTATCTCGAATTACATTAGTGGAGTCTTGAAATGTCAGTGTCGGCTCATGTCAATGCTTGGTTTGCTCAAAGTCAATGATTTCTTATATACGGCCAGTTTAGCGGTCGTCTGGGATGATAAACCGAGTTGCGTCCCTTGATTGGATGTCTGGACACTCAAGAAAGGGCAAGTCGAACATAATCGCTAGGCGGGAGGACAGGAAACCAAGTTGATCTAAACTAGAGGTAGTGGTCCTGATAAAACAAAAAGAGGAATTGTGACAGTGGCGGATCATGCGAGACGGTTGCCCCGGGCGCAACATTCTTTTACTGACAAAATTTCAAACTAAAACAAATAATACAATAATAAATTATTTATTAAATGCAGGTTAAAGGCAGAATACTTGTCTCGTCCAGGACTGACAATCTACATATATATTCAGCCCCTGATGTTGTGAACCCACTCTACGCCACTGAGTGCTGCGTGTTGGAGAGTTAGCGAACAGTGGTCGTGTCAGACATAGAGTAGATATGTGTATATGATTCTTTGGGGAATGACGCCAGGGACGCACCAAAATGGCAGCTTATTTATATTCGAGCTATGGACTAAGCAATGTTTACATTGAACAACACGAGATATGATATTGCAGCGAGTTGGCAGATTTTTGAAAATGTTTTCAAGGGTTTGAACATAAATGTTTGTTCACAGTTCGTTAACCTTCGCTGTAGATAAAGTCGTTAATTCGTTTCAGACGTTTGGGACGTTGGTAGCTAAGGACCTAACTTGTGCAAACGGATGGCATTGGCAAGGATCATTTTGAATCTATAAAGTGGGCTCATTTTGTGTTTAACTCAAAAGCATATGTGCTTTTTAACCAAAGACCTTTTTTTGGGGACTCAATGAAGATATCCCGATGGAAGAATAAATTGTACTATTAGTCCCATAAATGATTCGCTTCCAGAGGTTTATGATGTAAACAAAGCAGTTTTGTCATTGCAAGTGAATAATGTCCACACCTATAATTGGTCAGGATTGTGTAGCAGCAGCAGCTTTATAGCGAACACAGAAAACATCACAGGATTGTGCTGTTCTGAAACAGCTAGGCCATGCTACCCTAGAATTGCCTTTAATGGGATTACTGTGACCACAAACCACTCTCCATGTGTGTGCCACATATTTACACCCCAGAAAGAAATACTGAATATAACAACATCATGTGCCGTCTGTGATATTAATGACCACAGACCAGGAGCCTCCAGTATGATTGATACAACTGTTGCACCAAGCACTTCATCAGCAGAGCCATATCTATGGAATGTTAATCTGACATTGTTCTTGAATGTTGTCCAAGTTAATGAGACATCAGAATCGTGTGGCAGCAGCTACAAGAAGGGAGCGGAGAACATCAAGTTCTGCTGCTATAAAGGAGACTTGCCTTGCTATCCCAGAATTGCCTTAAATGGGATCACTGTAGTTGAAAACTTCTCCTCTTGTGTAAACTACACATTCACATCTAAGAGTGAATCAGTGAAGGTCACAAAATCATATTCTCTCTGTGGTTTTACTAACTGCAGGTCATGTGGCTTCTGTTGGATTGGAAATGATAACTTACCACCACTGTGTGTCTATATGTTTGGAATTGGAGTCATCAATGACGGCCTAACATCTTCAAGTGCTATGACGATCATCATTTTCGGGAGGACGTGAACTCCCATGGTATATGGCGGATAGGCGGCAGGAACCATTGAAGGCTATGTCTGAAAAGTGTTCCTTCTTGCAGTTTCCTCATATTCCAAGTCCGGCTTGTTGCAGGAGCTACTGAGTTAAGTGCTCTGTGCACACCGTGAGCTGTGTGTCTCATCCGTTTTGATCCTGCTTCGATAAATAGCTTGTTTACGATGAATGATGATATCGTATGACAGGGAACAGTTGGCTGTGTTCACTTTCTGCGCGGTTTCGCCTTATGTCTTTTGGCGTGTGCTGAGACTGCTACGATGGGGACTACAGTTACCTTTCTTTGTTTGGGAGATGAGTTAGTAATTCGGATGATTCCACTGGCACGGGCGGTTGAGTAATTATGGATTTTAATTCGTTTGCTGTGAAACCGAGGCCTTCCATAACCAATAACCAATAACCAATATTCTTCTTTTTAGCTCTCTGTGGAGCATAGGTCTTCAACAAACTCTTTTAGCTCCCTGTGGAGCATAGGTCTTCAACAAACTCTTTTAGCTCCCTGTGGAGCATAGGTCTTCAACAAACACTTTCAGCTCCCAGTGGAGCATAGGTCTTCAACAAACACTTTCAGCTCCCAGTGGAGCATAGGTCTTCAACAAACACTTTCAGCTCCCAGTGGAGCATAGGTCTTCAACAAACACTTTCAGCTCCCTGTGGAGCATAGGTCTTCAACAAACTCTTTCAGCTCCCTGTGGAGCATAGGTCTTCAACAAACACTTTCAGCTCCCTGTGGAGCATAGGTCTTCAACAAACACTTTCAGCTCCATGTGGAGCCTAGGTCTTCAACAAACACTTTTAGCTTCCTGCGGAGCCCAGGTCTTCAATAAACACTTTCAGCTCCCTGTGGAGCATAGGTCTTTAACAAACACTTTCAGCTCCATGTGGAGCATAGGTCTTCAACAAACACTTTTAGCTTCCTGCGGAGCCAGGTCTTCAACAAACACTTTAAGCTCCCTGTGGGGCATAGGTCTTTAACAAACACTTTCAGCTCCATGCGGAGCATAGGTCTTCAACAAACACTTTCAGCTCCCTGTGGAGCATAGGTCTTCAACAAACACTTTCAGCTCCCCGTGGAGCATATGTCTTCAACAAACACTTTCTAAGCCGTCCTGTTTCTAGCCCTTTTGTTAAGATCGTTCCATGTCTTCCCCATCATCTTCATCTCTGCTTTCATCTGTCTTTTCCAGGTATATTTTGCCTTCCTCTGTGTCTCCTTCCCTGGGGATTCCAAAAGAAGGGCTTTTCGTGCAGCGCTCTCAGTTGGCTTCCGCAATGTGTGTCCTAGCCAACCCTTCATCCTTATCTTATCTCTTTGTCTATTGCTATTTGTCTGGTACTGTCCCATAGTTCTAAGTTAGTTATCTTGTCCTGCTATTACTATCCTTTTATTCTGCATAAACATCAATTTATGAAGGTATGTATCTTCGTGATTGTCATTTTTGTTGTTCTCCATGTTTCACAGCCATATAATAGGACTGATTCAACACTGGAGATGAAAGTGTTTCTTTTTGTATTTAAACTTATTTATTTGGATTGTCACTGTTTGTTAGTGAGAAGGGGTGGTCGGTGAAAATACTGAGGGAGTGGTATAATTCAGAGTATGTTAGAGTGTGGTAGAGTATGTTAGAGTGTGGTAGAGTATGTTAGAGTGTGGTAGAGTATGTTAGAGTGTGGTAGAGTATGTTAGAGTGTGGTAGAGTATGTTAGAGTGTGGTAGAGTATGTTAGAGTGTGGTATGGTAGAGTATGTTAGAGTGTGGTAGAGTATGTTAGAGTGTGGTAGAGTATGTTAGAGTGTGGTAGAGTATGTTAGAGTGTTTTAGAGAGTGACAGAGTGTGATAGCTTGTGAAACTTTACTGATAAATTGTTCCGTGCACCGATTTATAGTAACATTACTGAAAGATTGTTCGGTGCACCGATTTATAGTAACTTTACTGATAGATTGTTCCGTGCATCGATTTATAATAACTTTACTGATAGATTGTTCCGTGCACCGATTTACATTAACTTTACTGATATATTGTTCCGTGCACCGATTTATAGTAACTTTACTGATAGATTGTTCCGTGCACCGATTTATAGTAACTTATCTGGTAGATTGTTCCGTGCACCGATTTATAGTAACTTATCTGGTAGATTGTTCCGTGCACCGATTTATAGTAACTTATCTGGTAGATTGTTCCGTGCACCGATTTATAGTAACTTTACTGATAGATTGTTCCGTGCACCGATGTACAGTTACTTTACTGATAGATTGTTCCGTGCACCGATTTACAGTAACTTCACTGATATTTTGTTCCGTGCACCGATTTATAGTAACTTATCTGGTAGATTGTTCCGTGCACCGATTTATAGTAACTTATCTGGTAGATTGTTCCGTGCACCGATTTATAGTAACTTATCTGGTAGATTGTTCCGTGCACCGATTTATAGTAACTTTACTGATAGATTGTTCCGTGCACCGATTTATAGTAACTTTACTGATAAATTGTTTCGCGTACCAATTTACACTAACTTTACTGGTAGATTGTTCCGTGCACCGATGTACACTAACTTTACTGGTAGATTGTTCCGTGCACCGATGTACACTAACTTTACTGGTAGATTGTTCCGTGCACCGATGTACACTAACTTTACTGGTAGATTGTTCCGTGCGCCGATCGCATTAGCCTACAGTTATGAAAGAGACCGCCATGAACATGATTGCTGGCAAATCGATAGGAAGCAGAGCCCACCGTGTGTGGACATGACAGGTCGTCGCAATGAAGAGGTGAAGACCGCTAGCGGGAAATTAGTGCCGACTGTTGAGGAAGTCCGAGAGAGGCGCTTGTGTGGCGGAGAGCTGACAGTTGTCGAGGGAGCACTGCTGTGTCTTCTTCCTGGCTTGTCTGAGCTGTCAACCTATAAGAATAACACGTGCTTGTCTGTCTGAGCTGCCAACCTATAAGAGAATAACACGTGCTTGTCTGTCTGATATGTCAACCTATAAGAATAACACGTGCTTGTCTGTCTATTAAAAAAATCCGAGTACAATCCTCGCCCACCATCTGCACTAACTCCTTGACACTTATTGTTTCTTTGAGTAATTCTCTCTTTGATCGTGGTTAACTTTATTTGTGTACATTTATCATTCCCTTAACATTGATTCTCCTAAAGTTTATGCTGGAAATATTTGTCCTGTCATTTGTTTTTTTTTTTTTGCAGAATGTAAGTAGTGTTTTGGTTAGAGATTAATGTTCTGATGGGGAAGGGGTGGGATGTTTGCAGTCTTCGAGAATGACGTCATGAAGAAAGGGGAAAGTGGAGAAAATACAATAAAATATGTGCAGATAATTAGTATCCATCAGTTAGAGGCAGCTATCCGACACTGCTATTATAGCTCGTTTCAAATCACTTGCCCAACTTCAAAACGCTATTACTCTCTAACCGTTTGTTAAAAACTTTTGAAATTTTCCAAATGTTATTAGAATGCAAAAGACCCTTTAAATGTATATTTAACAAATATCTTGCAGCTGCAGTTTTCTTAAAGCGGCGATATTTCGTTGATGTTTGTCAAAATTGTAAATTGTGAAGCCCTAAAGAATAGAAATTACCGTAGTTGCTGGTCTATGATTAATTTTCACTAGGTAAGCCGTAATGGGGAAATAACCTAATAAGACAAAACACCAGGAGAATTATTGTCTGCTCAGTTCGAGGACGGCTCGCCGCTGAATGAACGGAAATGGAACACACAATGCCTCGTGTTTTCTACAAGTGTCTAATTGTGTCAGAAAGGCCACGTGGAATGCGTGCAAAAACGTCAATTGTACCGTGTATGGATTTTTAATCGCTATTTTTAACTTAAAATACTGTAAACATTAAGTTTTGACTACATCAATGGGTCGTTATAAATTTATATAAATCAAATAAGCAACAATAATAACCAAATGTTTTTTTTTAATGAAATTAATTCCCTGTTGGGTTCTAATCATTATAACTTTACATGCAAATTTTGAAAAAAATTACAAAAAGAGATTAAAAAGATATCGATTTTAAAAGTTGGGCACATGATTTGAAACGAGCTATAATCCTCACCTGTGCTGTCTAACCTCACCAGTGCTGTCAGTGCTCACCTGTGCTGTCAGGTAAATGAAGCTCACTCCTGAGGACAGCCCTGGGTTGTCATGTCATCGAAGCCCACTCATGGAGACAGCCCCGGGTTGTCATGTCTACAAAGTACACTCCTGGAGACAGCCCGGATTGTCATGTCTACAAAGTACACTCCTGGAGACAGCCACGCGTTGTCATGTCTACAAAGTACACTCCTGGAGACAGCCCCGCATTGTCATGTCTACAAAGTACACTCCTGGAAACAGCCTCGGGTTGTCATGTCTACAAAGTACACTCCTGGAGACAGTCCGGGTTGTCATGTCTACAAAGCCCACTCCTGGAGACAGCCCGGGTTGTCATGTCTACAAAGTCCACTCCTGGAGACAGCCTGGGTTGTTATGTCTACAAAGTACACTCCTGGAGACAGCCCCGGGTTGTCATGTCTACAAAGCCCACTCCTGGAGACAGCCCCGGGTTGTCATGTCAACGAAGCCCACTCCTGGAGACAGCCTCGGGTTGTCACGTCAACGGTGCTCACTCCTGGAGACAGCCCCGGGTTGTCTTGTCAACGAAGCCCACTCCTGGAGACAGCCCCCGGTTGTTTTGTCAACGAAGCCCACTCATGGAGACAGCCCCGGGTTGTCATGTCTACAAAGTACACTCCTGGAGACAGCCCGGATTGTCATGTCTACAAAGTACACTCCTGGAGACAGCCACGCGTTGTCATGTCTACAAAGTACACTCCTGGAGACAGCCCCGCGTTGTCATGTCTACAAAGTACACTCCTGGAAACAGCCTCGGGTTGTCATGTCTACAAAGTACACTCCTGGAGACAGTCCGGGTTGTCATGTCTACAAAGCCCACTCCTGGAGACAGCCCGGGTTGTCATGTCTACAAAGTCCACTCCTGGAGACAGCCTGGGTTGTCATGTCTACAAAGTACACTCCTGGAGACAGCCCGGGTTGTCATGTCTACAAAGCCCACTCCTGGAGACAGCCCCGGGTTGTCATGTCAACGAAGCCCACTCCTGGAGACAGCCTCGGGTTGTCACGTCAACGGTGCTCACTCCTGGAGACAGCCCCGGGTTGTCTTGTCAACGAAGCCCACTCCTGGAGACAGCCCCCGGTTGTTTTGTCAACGAAGCCCACTCCTGGAGATAGCCCCGGGTTGTCATGTCTACAAAGTCAACTCCTAGAGACATCATCCAGTTGTCATGTCAACGAAGCCCACTCCTGGAGACATCCTCGGGTTGTCACGTCAACGGTGCTCACTCCTGGAGACAGCCCCGGGTTGTCTTGTCAACGAAGCCCACTCCTGGAGACAGCCCCGGGTTGTCATGTCTACAAAGTACACTCCTGGAGACAGCCCGGGTTGTCATGTCTACAAAGCCCACTCCTGGAGACAGCCCCGGGTTGTCATGTCAACGAAGCCCACTCCTGGAGACAGCCTCGGGTTGTCACGTCAACGGTGCTCACTCCTGGAGACAGCCCCGGGTTGTCTTGTCAACGGAGCCCACTCCTGGAGACAGCCCCCGGTTGTTTTGTCAACGAAGCCCACTCCTGGAGATAGCCCGGGTTGTCATGTCTACAAAGTCAACTCCTAGAGACATCATCCAGTTGTCATGTCAACGAAGCCCACTCCTGGAGACATCCTCGGGTTGTCACGTCAACGGTGCTCACTCCTGGAGACAGCCCCGGGTTGTCTTGTCAACGAAGCCCACTCCTGGAGACAGCCCGGGTTGTCATGTCTACAAAGTACACTCCTGGAGACAGCCCCGGGTTGTCATGTCTACAAAGCCCACTCCTGGAGACAGCCCCGGGTTGTCATGTCAACGAAGCCCACTCCTGGAGACAGCCTCGGGTTGTCACGTCAACGGTGCTCACTCCTGGAGACAGCCCCGGGTTGTCTTGTCAACGAAGCCCACTCCTGGAGACAGCCCCCGGTTGTTTTGTCAACGAAGCCCACTCCTGGAGATAGCCCCGGGTTGTCATGTCTACAAAGTCAACTCCTAGAGACATCATCCAGTTGTCATGTCAACGAAGCCCACTCCTGGAGACATCCTCTGGTTGTCTCGTCAACGAAGCTCACTCCTGGAGACAGCCCCGGGTTGTCTTGTCAACGAAGCCCACTCCTGGAGACAGCCCCCGGTTGTTTTGTCAACGAAGCCCACTCCTGGAGATAGCCCCGGGTTGTCATGTCTACAAAGTCAACTCCTAGAGACATCATCCAGTTGTCATGTCAACGAAGCCCACTCCTGGAGACATCCTCGGGTTGTCACGTCAACGGTGCTCACTCCTGGAGACAGCCCCGGGTTGTCTTGTCAACGAAGCCCACTCCTGGAGACAGCCCCGGGTTGTCATGTCTACAAAGTATACTCCTGGAGACAGCCCGGGTTGTCATGTCTACAAAGCCCACTCCTGGAGACAGCCCCGGGTTGTCATGTCAACGAAGCCCACTCCTGGAGACAGCCTCGGGTTGTCACGTCAACGGTGCTCACTCCTGGAGACAGCCCCGGGTTGTCTTGTCAACGAAGCCCACTCCTGGAGACAGCCCCCGGTTGTTTTGTCAACGAAGCCCACTCCTGGAGATAGCCCCGGGTTGTCATGTCTACAAAGTCAACTCCTAGAGACATCATCCAGTTGTCATGTCAAGGAAGCCCACTCCTGGAGACATCCTCTGGTTGTCTCGTCAACGAAGCTCACTCCTGGAGACAGCCCCGGGTTGTCTTGTCAACGAAGCCCACTCCTGGAGACAGCCCCCGGTTGTTTTGTCAACGAAGCCCACTCCTGGAGATAGCCCCGGGTTGTCATGTCTACAAAGTCCACTCCTAGAGACATCATCCAGTTGTCATGTCAACGAAGCCCACTCCTGGAGACATCCTCGGGTTGTCTCAACGTGGAGACAGCCCCGGGTTGTCACGTCAACGAAGCTCACTCCTGGAGACAGCCCTGGGTTGCCACGTCAACGAAGTCCACTCCTGGGGACAGCCCCGGGTTGTCATGTCAACGAAGCCCACTCCTGGAGACATCCCCGGGTTGTCATGTCAACGAAGCCCACTCCTTGAGACAGCCCCGGGTTGTCATGTCTACAAAGCCCACTCCTAGAGACATCATCGGGTTGTCATGTCAACGAAGCCCACTCCTTGAGACAGCCCCGGGTTGTCATGTCAATGAAGCTCTCTCCCGGAGACAGCCCCGGGTTGTCATGTCAATGAAGCCCACTCCTGGAGACAGCCTCGGGTTGTCACGTCAACGAAGCGCTCTCCCGGAGACATTCCAAATTGTCACTGAACCTAAATCCTCCTCCCCCTTCCCTCAACCCATGTACATGAAGTCCGCCTTTGCGAGTAGCCCTAGATTCCCCCGAGTCTGATGCCAAATTTGTTGGATTGAAGTGACGGCGAAATCTAATAATGGCCAAATGGTAGTGGCGTACCTTGCCCTGTCAACTACATCAGCCCAGAGACGACGAGGGAACAAACGCGCGCCGTTAGATATCCTGACTGTAGCCCCTCTCCAGGGTCGATAACTGTCACCGCCAGTCTTTATTTGGGGCGGAGACATCTAAATATGGCTTGCAAGACAAGGTTATCCAATCTACTTCAGATAACTTCAGCGGAAATTACTCCCTCCGATGTCTGGTGACCCCAAACAACACACATGACTCGCCAGTCAAGGACGTTCACAAGTAGGGAACTCTCGGCTTTTAGTTCTAGGTAAAATTGGAAAGAAAAGATAACAAACGATCAAGTTTTAAAACAATTTAAAATGAAAAGAGAACTACTAAACACAATTAGAACAAGACAAATTACATCTTTGGGGCATATTAAAAGACACAACCGCCTACTAAAGGTAATATTGGAAGGGAAAATACAAGGAAAAAGAGGCAGAAGCTGACAAAGATTAACATGGACGAGAAACATCAAAAGATGGACACGTCAGCCTATGACAACCTGCACCATCAAAACAAGAGACAAAGAGGAGTGGCGCTCCATGGTAGCCAACCTTCGATGCGAGACGGCGCTCGATGATGATGAGATGTAGCCAAAGTTCAAGGTTGCAGTAAATGTGTAGGGGAGTATAGTTTGAATCTGACACAGCATTTAGGCGGTGAGCAGACCAGTACTGTTGCTACTTGACTCAACTTGATTGCAATCATTGGGGCCATTTCTCGTGGCAGTCGTTCTCATGACCAGGTGTTTCTTAGGGCGAGAGATGATCCGTTTAAAACAACAAAATGCAAGACAAGAAGAGACCACACATCAAGCCATGGAAATACCCATTACACAAAGAGAGCTAGAGCTGGCAATATCCAAATTAAAAATAAAAAAAAATGTCACCAGGCAGTGATGGAGTGTCCAATGAAATGATTAAGAACTTGGGAACTGCAGCTAAAGCAAAACTACTGCAGATCTACAACATTTGCTGGATCACAGGTAGAGTGTCACAGGCATGGAGAGAAGCAATTATGATACCATTACTAAAGCCAGGAAAAGATGGTTCAATGACATCCAGCTATAGACCAATCAGCCTTACAAGCTGTTTGTGTAAAACAATGGAACGTATAATCAATCTCAGACTGCAGTGGTACCTGGAAAGTGAAAATCTCCTTGTCCCACAACAAGCAGGCTTTAGTCAGTGTTACTCTACCGAAGATCAGGCAACCTATCTTTCCCAGGAAATTGAAGATGCGTTTCAAGAAAAGAAACTGGTACTAGCAGCATGGATAGACCTAAAGAAAGCATTTGATAAGGTATGGAAGGAAGGGCTTTTGAAGAAACTGAGAAATTATGGAGTAAATGGCAGGATGTACAAATGGGTCAAAGCATACCTGCATAACAGGAGAGCCAGAGTGCAACTGAATGGTCTTAAGAGTTAGAAGGTCTTACTGATCCAGGGTGTTCCACAGGGAGGGGTACTATCTCCAACACTTTTTCTGATCTACGTCAATGACCTAGTTACTGAACTACCACATGGCATCAAAGTGGCAATGTATGCAGATGACTTGGTAATGTGGTGCACAGAGGAGTATGCAACAGTGGCCTCCATGTTGCTACAAAGAGCTATGAATGCACTGAATTCATGGACAAATAGATGGTGTATCAGCATCAATACAGACAAATGCAGTACTACACTTTTCACTCTCTCCCCAAAACGAAAAGCAGGAGCCATCTACAATAATCTACATAAACATCATCATAATCATCGTTATATATTGACTTCGATGAACTTGCTGCACGTCGCGTTGTTTTCATTCAATTGTGTTGCTTTTGAAATGACATGCAATATGTTCTTCTACTTCTATCCTTCCTCCATTGCCGTTAGCGTTGAGAGGAGAAACGATTCTTTGCTCTTCTGTTGGCCTCTTCTGGTGTTATTTCTCCTAGGGACTCTAGTATTCCCTTTATCCATCTCTTTCTCGGTCTTCCTCTTAATCTGGCGTTTTCGTAGCGTTTGTTTATGGCTCTTTGAGTCATTGTTAGTTATTTTTGTCTTGTTATGTGGCCGAACCAATTTATCTGTTGTTTCTTTATGTATTCGATGGCTGGTTCAATTTCGAGTTTCTCCCTCAGGTCGGTGTTTCTTACTCTGTCCCTTAAGTGTTGATACTTGGCCTATAACTTGGCATGCTTTGTTACACCTTATATCTATCTCTGTCTCTTGGTTATTGTCTTGTGTTAACGTGCTACCCAGATATTTAAAATTGTCTACTTGCTTCAGAGCTGTATTATCTATTATGATGTTTAGTTTTTCTTTCTTTCTCGCTATTGCCATTACTTCGGTTTTGCTTATGTTGATCTTCATGTTGTATTGTTTACAAGTGTTGTTTAGCCTGTTGATATATTCTTGCAGGTCCTCAGTTGTTTCATATATCAGAACTTGGTCGTCTGCAAATAGTATTTCATTTATTTCTTCCTCTCTTCTGCAATATGTTAAACTATATAATTATCAACTTTATTTCAATCAATGAAGCTTTCTATATTGTTATTGTCAAATAGAAATGATTCAGTAAATCAAAGATAGAAGATAAATACATGAAATGATTGCCTTGAACAAACGACAAGTTTATTGTTACTGATGTCGTTAAATGTGTGGCTCTATCGTCATAATGGAGTGGTGCTCCTAGTGACAGACAGCGGCCAGGAGACAGCCACCCTAGAGATTCAGAGTGATAGACAGCGGCCAGGAGACAGCCATCCTAGAGATTCAGAGTGATAGACAGCGGCCAGGAGACAGCCATCCTAGAGATTCAGAGTGATAGACAGCGGCCAGGAGACAGCCATCCTAGAGATTCAGAGTGATAGACAGCGGCCAGGAGACAGCCACCCTAGAGATTCAGAGTGATAGACAGCGGCCAGGAGACAGCCACCCTAGAGATTCAGAGTGATAGACAGCGGCCAGGAGACAGCCACCCTAGAGATTCAGAGTGATAGACAGCGGCCAGGGGACAGCCATCCTAGAGATTCAGAGTGATAGACAGCGGCCAGGGGACAGCCATCCTAGAGATTCAGAGTGATAGACAGCGGCCAGGGACAGCCATCCTAGAGATTCAGAGTGATAGACAGCGGCCAGGGGACAGCCATCCTAGAGATTCAGAGTGATAGACAGCGGCCAGGGACAGCCATCCTAGAGATTCAGAGTGATAGACAGCGGCCAGGGGACAGCCATCCTAGAGATTCAGAGTGATAGACAGCGGCCAGGAGACAGCCATCCTAGAGATTCAGAGTGATAGACAGCGGCCAGGGGACAGCCATCCTAGAGATTCAGAGTGATAGACAGCGGTCAGGAGACAGCCATCCTAGAGATTCAGAGTGATAGACAGCGGCCAGGAGACAGCCATCCTAGAGATTCAGAGTGATAGACAGCGGTCAGGAGACAGCCATCCTAGAGATTCAGAGTGATAGACAGCGGCCAGGAGACAGCCACCCTAGAGATTCAGAGTGATAGACAGCGGCCAGGAGACAGCCACCCTAGAGATTCAGAGTGATACAGAACTGTCACTGAGAGACACAGATCTACCTCGAGTTTAAGAGAAATGGAAGTACAAATCTGAGAGAAATGGAGCTGTCTCGAGTCTGAGAGAAATATAGCTGTCTCGCGTCTGAGAGAATTAGAGCTGTCTCGCGTCTGAGAGAAAAGACCCTAAGATGAGTGACAGAGTTGTCTCGAATCTGAGAGAAAGTGAGTTGTCTCGAGTCTGAGAGAAATGGAGCTGCCTCGAGCCTGAGAGAAATGGAGCTGCCTCGAGTCTGAGAGAAATGGAGCTGCCTCGAGCCTGAGAGAAATGGAGCTGCCTCGAGCCTGAGAGAAATGGAGCTGCCTCGAGCCTGAGAGAAATGGAGCTGCCTCGAGTCTGAAGAATGGGTTTCTTCGGGTCTGAGAGAAATGGAGCTGCCTCGAGTCTGAGAGAAATGGAGTTTCTCGAGTCTGAGAGAAATGGAGCTGCCTCGAGCCTGAGAGAAAGGGAGCTGCCTCGAGTCTGAAGAATTGGTTTCTTCAGGTCTGAGAGAAATGGAGCTGCCTCGAGTCTGATAGAAATGGAGCTGCCTCGAGTCTGAGAGAAATGGAGCTGCCTCGAGTCTGAGAGAAATGGAGCTGCCTCGAGTCTGAAAAAATGGTTTCTCGAGTCTGAGAGACGCATTTATCTCGAGAATAAGACGGTGGCAGTAGCTCCCGATATGAGAGTTTGCAAGGCTGTAGTGACGTCACATTCTTTCTCTATGGAAGGTTGATCGTGAACGGCTGTGACGGACAATTGACAGTACCACACAAAGAGAATACTTACAGTACACTATAGACGGCTGTGACGGACAATTGACAGTACCACACAAAGACAATACTTACTGTACACTATAAACGGCTGTGACGGACAATTGACAGTACCACACAAAGACAATACTTACTGTACACTATAGACGGCTGTGACGGACAATTGAATGTACCACACAAAGACAATACTTACTGTACACTATAGACGGCTGTGACGGACAATTGACAGTACCACACAAAGACAATACTTACTGTACACTATAGACGGCTGTGACGGACAATTGACAGTACCACACAAAGACAATACTTACAGTACACTATGAACAGCTGTGATGGACAGTTAACAGTACCACACAAAGACAATACTTACTGTACACTATAGACGGCTGTGATGGACAGTTAATAGTACCACACAAAGACAATACTTACTGTACACTATAGACGGCTGTGACGGACAATTGACAGTACCACACAAAGACAATACTTACAGTACACTATGAACAGCTGTGATGGACAGTTAATAGTACCACACAAAGACAATACTTACTGTACACTATAGACGGCTGTGACGGACAATTGACAGTACCACACAAAGACAATACTTACAGTACACTATAGACGGCTGTGACGGACAGTTGATAGTACCACACAAAGACAATACTTACAGTACACTAAAGACGGATGTGACGGACAATTGACAGTACCACACAAAGACAATACTTACAGTACACTATGAACAGCTGTGACGGACAGTTGATAGTACCACACAAAGACAATACTTACTGTACACTATGAACAGCTGTGACGGACAGTTAATAGTACCAACCAAAGACAATACTTACTGTACACTATAGACGGCTGTGACGGACAGTTAATAGTACCAACCAAAGACAATACTTACTGTACACTATAGACGGCTGTGACGGACAGTTGTTAGTACCACACAAAGACAACACTTACAGTACACTATGAACAGCTGTGACGGACAGTTGTTAGTACCACACAAAGACAACACTTACAGTACACTATGAACAGCTGTGACGGACAGTTGTTAGTACCACACAAAGACAACACTTACAGTACACTATGAACAGCTGTGACGGACAGTTGTTAGTACCACACAAAGACAACACTTACTGTACACTATGAACAGCTGTGACGGACAGTTGTTAGTACCACACAAAGACAACACTTACAGTACACTATGAACAGCTGTGACGGACAGTTGATAGTACCACACAAAGACAACACTTACAGTACACTATGAACAGCTGTGACGGACAGTTGATAGTACCACACAAAGACAACACTTACAGTACACTATGAACAGCTGTGACGGACAATTGATAGTACCACACAAAGACAACACTTACAGTACACTATGAACAGCTGTGACGGACAGTTGATAGTACCACACAAAGACAACACTTACTGTACACTATGAACAGCTGTGACGGACAGTTGATAGTACCACACAAAGACAACACTTACAGTACACTATAGACGGCTGTGACGGACAGTTGATAGTACCACACAAAGACAACACTTACAGTACACTATAGACGGCTGTGACGGACAGTTGATAGTACCACACAAAGACAACACTTACAGTACACTATAGACGGCTGTGACGGACAGTTGATAGTACCACACAAAGACAACACTTACAGTACACTATAGACGGCTGTGACGGACAGTTGACAGTACCACACAAAGACAACACTTACAGTACACTATAGACGGCTGTGACGGACAGTTGATAGTACCACACAAAGATAACACTTACAGTACACTATAGACGGCTGTGACGGACAGTTGATAGTACCACACAAAGACAACACTTACTGTACACTATAGACGGCTGTGACGGACAGTTGATAGTACCACACAAAGACAACACTTACAGTACACTATAGACGGCTGTGACGGACAGTTGATAGTACCACACAAAGACAACACTTACAGTACACTATAGACGGCTGTGTTGGAAATGTTCTTACTTTCTGCAGCTGAAATGATTCTTTCTTTTTATCTTTTCATTCTTTCTTCTTATCTTTTCATTCTTTCTTCTTATCTTTTCATTCTTTCTTCTTATCTTTTCATTCTTTCTTCTTATCTTTTCATTCTTTCTTCTTATATTTTCATTCATTCTTTTTATCTTTTCATTCTTTCTTCTTTTCTTTTCATTCATTCTTCTTATCTTTTCATTCATTCTTCTTCAACTTTTTCATTTTTGTTCTAATTTAATCTTGAAAATAGGAATTTACTTCTTTCTATCTCATTATACAGAGAAGCCTTCCGGTCCGTTGTATTCGACCTCGTATGAATTAGTTTGTATACTGGATTTGCCTTCCATCTTTGTCCCCATCTCACCTTTCACAGATAACTAGAAATCTATCTCCAGGGGAACCACGTGGGTGTGGAGTAGTGTTCATGTTTGCTTGAAGTCCCTAACATCAGCAGTCAACTAGGTATCGCTGACTGCTACTCATTACGGCGTCTGTAAGTCTTTAATAAATTACATCGACATGTGTCAGACGCATGATATGAGTCAGTCTGAAAGGAGAACATCAAAAGTGATGATGTCAGAATACTATTAATGATCACAATCTAAGTAGAATATGTAAACAAGCCAACAATAAATGGTCTGACCACGCGGCAAGACATAATCAACTCAACTCAACTCCCACACTTGACAAGACATAATCAACTAAACTCAACTCCTACACTTGACAAGACATAATCAACTAAACTCAACTCCCACACTTGACAAGACATAATCAACTAAACTCAACTCCCACACTTGACAAGACATAATCAACTCAACTCAACTCCCACACTTGACAAGACATAATCAACTAAACTCAACTCCCACACTTGACAAGACATAATCAACTAAACTCAACACCCACACTTGACAAGACATAATCAACTAAACTCAACACCCACACTTGACAAGACATAATCAACTAAACTCAACTCCCACACTTGACAAGACATAATCAACTAAACTCAACTCCCACACTTGACAAGACATAATCAACTAAACTCAACTCCCACACTTGACAAGACATAATCAACTAAACTCAACTCCCACACTTGACAAGACATAATCAACTAAACTCAACTCCCACACTTGACAAGACATAATCAACTAAACTCAACTCCCACACTTGACAAGACATAATCAACTAAACTCAACTCCCACACTTGACAAGACATAATCAACTAAACTCAACTCCCACACTTGACAAGACATAATCAACTAAACTCAACTCCCACACTTGACAAGGCACAACAAACTAAACTCAACTCCCACACTTGACAAGACATAATCAACTAAACTCAACTCCCACACTTGACAAGGCACAACAAACTAAACTCAACTCCCACACTTGACAAGACATAATCAACTAAACTCAACTCCCACACTTGACAAGGCACAACAAACTAAACTCAACTCCCACACTTGACAAGGCAGAACACACTAAACACAACTCCCACACTTGACAAGGCAGAACACACTAAACACAACTCCCACACTTGACAAGGCAGAACACACTAAATACAACTCCCACACACACGTGACAAGACAGCACCAAGTAAATACACCTCCCACACACACGTGACAATACAGCACCAACTAAACACAACCCCTACACACGTGACAAGACAGCAACAACTAGACACAACCCACATACAAACGTGACAAGACAGCACTAACTAAACACAACTCCAACACACACGTGACAATACAGCACCAACTAAACACAACTGCCACACACACACACACACACGTGACAAGACAGCAAAAACTAAACACAACTCCCACCCACACACACGTGACAATACAGCAACAACTAAACACAACTCCCACACACACACACACGTGACAATACAGCAACAACTAAACACAACCCACATACACACGTGACAAGAATGCACCAACTAAACACAACCCACACATACGTGACGAGACAGCACCAACTAAACACAACACACACACACGTGACAAGACAGCACCAACTAAACACAATCCACACACACGTGACAAGACTGCAACAACTAAACGCAACCCACATACACACGTGACAAGACAGCACCAACTAAACACAACTCCCACATACACGTGGCAAGACAGCACTACCTAAGCAAACTCCAACACACACGTGACAATACAGCACCAACTAAACACAACTGCCACATACACACGTGACAAGACAGCACAAACTAAACACAACTCCCACACACACGTGACAATACAGCAACAACTAAACACAACCCACATACACACGTGACAATACAGCAACAACTAAACACAACCCACATACACACGTGACAAGAATGCACCAACTAAACACAGCCCACACACACGTGGCAAGACAGCACTAACTAAACACAACTCCAACACACACGTGACATGACAGCACCAACTAAACACAACTACCACATACACACGTGACAAGACAGCACAAACTAAACACAACTCCCACACATAAGTGACAAGACAGCACAAACTAAACACAACTCCCACACGCACGTGACAATACAACAACAACTAAACACAACTCCCACACACACGTGACAATACAGCAACAACTAAACACAACCCACATACACACGTGACAAGAATGCACCAACTAAACACAACCCACACACACGTGGCAAGACAGCACTAACTAAACACAACTCCAACACACACGTGACATGACAGCACCAACTAAACACAACTGCCACATACACACGTGACAAGAATGCACCAACTAAACACAACCCACACACACGTGACAAGACAACACCAAATAAAAACAACCCACATACACACGTGACAATACAGCACCAACTAAACACAACCCACACACACGTGACAAGACAGCAACAACTAAACACAACCCACACATACGTGACAAGACAACATCAATTAAACACAACCCACACACACGTGACAAGACAACATCAACTAAACACAACCCACACACACGTAACAAAACAGCATCAAATAGACACATCCCATTCCCACTTGACAAGAGAGCACCAACTAAACACAAGCCTCACAGACACGTGACAAGACAGCACTAACTAAACGCAACCCCCCCCCCTCCACACACGTGACAAGCAGCACCAACTAAAAAAAAACTCGACACGAGCGTGACAAGACAACACCAACTAAACACATCCCACACACGTGACAAGACAACACCAACTAAACACAACACAGTTATCAAGAAACGTTACAAAACGAACAGATCGATGGCACGACAAGATGGATGAAGTAACAGAAACATGGACAGACGAGTGGAGCAACCAAACAGCACAGAGACTGCAAGCCGTTTCTTCGACGCTGTAAGGTGGAATGTAAAGGAAAGAAGTATAAGAAGAGGAAACAATAGACTCGTTATAAACAGTTTTAAAATAGCAGCGTTAGTTGCCTGTAATCAAAGGGCTCAAATCATCATTTTAAAATAGAAGCGTTAGTTGCCTGTAATCAAAGGGCTCAAATCATCATTTTAAAATAGCAGCGTTAGTTGCCTGTAATCAAAGGGCTCAAACCATCATTTTAAAATAGCAGCGTTAGTTGCCTGTAATCAAAGGGCTCAAATCATCATTTTAAAATAGAAGCGTTAGTTGCCTGTAATCAAAGGGCTCAAATCATCATTTTAAAATAGCAGCGTTAGTTGCCTGTAATCAAAGGGTTCAAATCATCATTTTAAAATAGCAGCGTTAGTTGCCTGTAATCAAAGGGCTCAAATCATCATTTTAAAATAGCAGCGTTAGTTGCCTGTAATCAAAGGGTTCAAATCATCATTTTAAAATAGCAGCGTTAGTTGCCTGTAATCAAAGGGCTCAAATCATCATTTTAAAATAGAAGCGTTAGTTGCCTATAATCACGGGCTCAAATCATCATTTTAAAATAGCAGCGTTAGTTGCCTGTAATCACGGGCTCAAATCATCATTTTAAAATAGCAGCGTTAGTTGCCTGTAATCACGGGCTCAAATCATCATTTTAAAATAGCAGCGTTAGTTGCCTGTAATCAAAGGGCTCAAATCATCATTTTAAAATAGCAGCGTTAGTTGCCTGTAATCAAAGGGCTCTAATCATCATTTTAAAATAGAAGTGTTAGTTGCCTGTAATCAAAGGGCTCAAATCATCATTTTAAAATAGCAGCGTTAGTTGCCTGTAATCAAAGGGCTCAAATCATTATTTTAAAATAGCAGCGTTAGTTGCCAGTAATCAAAGGGCTCAAATCATCATTTTAAAATAGCAGCGTTAGTTGCCTGTAATCAAAGGGCTCAAATCATCATTTTAAAATAGCAGTGTTAGTTGCCTGTAATCAAAGGGCTCAAATCATCATTTTAAAATTGAAGCGTTAGTTGCCTGTAATCAAATGGCTCAAATCATCATTTTAAAATAGCAGCGTTAGTTGTCTGTAATCAAAGGGCTTAAATCATCATTTTAAAATAGCAGCGTTAGTTGCCTGTAATCAAAGGGCTCAAATCATCATTTTAAAATAGCAGTGTTAGTTGCCTGTAATCAAAGGGCTCAAATCATCATTTTAAAATAGAAGCGTTAGTTGCCTGTAATCAAAGGGCTCAAATCATCATTTTAAAATAGCAGTGTTAGTTGTCTGTAATCAAAGGGCTCAAATCATCATTTTAAAATAGCAGTGTTAGTTGTCTGTAATCAAATGGCTCAAATCATCATTTTAAAATAGCAGCGTTGGTTGCCTGTAATCAAAGGGCTCAAATCATCATTTTAAAATAGCAGCGTTAGTTGCCTGTAATCAAAGGGCTCAAATCATCATTTTAAAATAGCAGCGTTAGTTGCCTGTAATCAAAGGACTCAAATCATCATTTTAAAATAGAAGCGTTAGTTGCCTGTAATCAAAGGGCTCAAATCATCATTTTAAAATAGCAGCGTTAGTTGCCTGTAATCAAAGGACTCAAATCATCATTTTAAAATAGCATCTTTAGTTGCCTGTAATCAAAGGGCTCAAATCATCATTTTAAAATAGCAGCGTTAGTTGCCTGTAATCAAAGGGTTCAAATCATCATTTTAAAATAGCAGCGTTAGTTGCCTGTAATCAAAGGGCTCAAATCATCATTTTAAAATAGCAGCGTTAGTTGCCTGTAATCAAAGGGTTCAAATCATCATTTTAAAATAGCAGCGTTAGTTGCCTGTAATCAAAGGGCTCAAATCATCATTTTAAAATAGAAGCGTTAGTTGCCTATAATCACGGGCTCAAATCATCATTTTAAAATAGCAGCGTTAGTTGCCTGTAATCACGGGCTCAAATCATCATTTTAAAATAGGAGCGTTAGTTGCCTGTAATCACGGGCTCAAATCATCATTTTAAAATAGCAGCGTTAGTTGCCTGTAATCAAAGGGCTCAAATCATCATTTTAAAATAGCAGCGTTAGTTGCCTGTAATCAAAGGGCTCTAATCATCATTTTAAAATAGAAGTGTTAGTTGCCTGTAATCAAAGGGCTCAAATCATCATTTTAAAATAGCAGCGTTAGTTGCCTGTAATCAAAGGGCTCTAATCATCATTTTAAAATAGCAGCGTTAGTTGCCAGTAATCAAAGGGCTCAAATCATCATTTTAAAATAGCAGCGTTAGTTGCCTGTAATCAAAGGGCTCAAATCATCATTTTAAAATAGCAGTGTTAGTTGCCTGTAATCAAAGGGCTCAAATCATCATTTTAAAATTGAAGCGTTAGTTGCCTGTAATCAAATGGCTCAAATCATCATTTTAAAATAGCAGCGTTAGTTGTCTGTAATCAAAGGGCTCAAATCATCATTTTAAAATAGCAGCGTTAGTTGCCTGTAATCAAAGGGCTCAAATCATCATTTTAAAATAGCAGTGTTAGTTGCCTGTAATCAAAGGGCTCAAATCATCATTTTAAAATAGAAGCGTTAGTTGCCTGTAATCAAAGGGCTCAAATCATCATTTTAAAATAGCAGTGTTAGTTGTCTGTAATCAAAGGGCTCAAATCATCATTTTAAAATAGCAGTGTTAGTTGTCTGTAATCAAATGGCTCAAATCATCATTTTAAAATAGCAGCGTTGGTTGCCTGTAATCAAAGGGCTCAAATCATCATTTTAAAATAGCAGCGTTAGTTGCCTGTAATCAAAGGGCTCAAATCATCATTTTAAAATAGCAGCGTTAGTTGCCTGTAATCAAAGGACTCAAATCATCATTTTAAAATAGCAGCGTTAGTTGCCTGTAATCAAAGGGCTCAAATCATCATTTTAAAATAGCAGCGTTAGTTGCCTGTAATCAAAGGACTCAAATCATCATTTTAAAATAGCATCTTTAGTTGCCTGTAATCAAAGGGCTCAAATCATCATTTTAAAATAGCAGCGTTAGTTGCCTGTAATCAAAGGGCAGAGGCTACTTATTTTTCTGTTCCAGGGATTAGTCCTCGCACCAATCGAGTATGCCCTGGCAATTCTTACTGTCAGTACGACTCAAATTGATAGGCTGGAGAAAATACAAAATGAAGCCATGCGCATTATCCTAGGATGTACGAGGGACACTCCCTGTGTAGCAATGAGGTATCTTCTTGACTTTCCAACCATGGATGACAGAATCAAGATCTGGAGAGCACGAGCATACCTGAAGATTAGTACAGATACAGAGCATCCATTGCACCACGTGCTCAACACAGAGAAGGGTACCAGGCTAAAAAGAGGCAAATCATGGGTGTGCCGGGCAGAAGATGTCATCAAACAGGTCTGTGGGCTTACCAATATCAGCGTTGGTGAGGAGTGGATACCGGTGCCTACGTCATTTAAGGGGACTTTCTCATGTATTGTCACACTCGACAGGAAAAGTAGGGAACAGAACCCGGTCGTGGTTAATGCTGAGGTCAACGGTCTCATCTGCGATAATACCGATGAGAAAGATGCAGTCATCTATACAGACGGATCTGTAAGACGACACGAAAGAAGTGCATGGGCATTTACAGCACGCTCAGCAGGCAGAATAGCCAAGGAAGACAGTGGTGCATACGCCATGACCACGAGTAGCATGACAATGGAGGTGATGGCAGTGACCAAGGCATTCAACTGGTTAGAGTCACAAGACTACCACCCACGCATGTATACTGAGTGATTCGATGAGCATGATAAAAAAGTGGAGGCGGGCTATGTACGCATGCAATGGGTAGAGTCGTTGCAGAAATCCAAAATACGTAAGGTCACCTTTGTCTATGTCCCTGGACATGCGGGAGTACGGGGAAATGAAAGAGCGGACAGGTTGGCTAGCTGCGCTGTCGTTGAGGACGGGCAACCGATGGATCGGGCGGACATCATCAATGCACTCCAAGATGTGGGAAGAGCACAGGACTTCGACAAACACAGATCAACGTCGCTTCTTCGGATGATGGAAATGGGAGTTAAGTTGGGCACGGCCAGAAATGAGAAACTTGGTGGCCGTGTAAGAAGACTTATCAACCAACATAGAACTGGAGTCGTCAGTCGCTGGACACTGAGGGAATTGCTGAGGAGGGGATCTGAGCACCTATGGACATGTTCGGAGTGCAATGATGATGACCCGCAAATAACTCAATAACTCAATCAAAGGGCTCAAATCATCATTTTAAAATAGCAGCGTTAGTTGCCTGTAATCAAAGGGCTCAAATCATTATTTTAAAATAGCAGCGTTAGTTGCCTGTAATCAAAGGGCTCAAATCATCATTTTAAAATAGAAGCGTTAGTTGCCTGTAATCAAAGGGCGCAAATCATCATTTTAAAATAGAAGGGTTAGTTGCCTGTAATCAAAGGGCTCAAATCATTATTTTAAAATAGAAGCGTTAGTTGCCTGTAATCAAAGGGCTCAAATCACCATTTTAAAATAGAAGTGTTAGTTGCCTGTAATCAAAGGGCTCAAATCATTATTTTAAAATAGCAGCGTTAGTTGCCTGTAATCAAAGGGCTCAAATCATCATTTTAAAATAGAAGTGTTAGTTGCCTGTAATCAAAGGGCTCAAATCATCATTTTAAAATAGCAGTGTTAGTTGTCTGTAATCAAAGGGCTCAAATCATCATTTTAAAATAGAAGCGTTAGTTGCCTGTAATCAAAGGGCCCAAATCATTATTTTAAAATAGAAGGGTTAGTTGCTTGTAATCAAAGGGCTCAAATCATTATTTTAAAATAGAAGCGTTAGTTGCCTGTAATCAAAGGGCTCAAATCATCATTTTAAAATAGAAGTGTTAGTTGCCTGTAATCAAAGGGCTCAAATCATCATTTTAAAATAGCAGCGTTAGTTGCCTGTAATCAAAGGGCCCAAATCATTATTTTAAAATAGAAGCGTTAGTTGCCTGTAATCAAAGGGCTCAAATCATTATTTTAAAATAGCAGCGTTAGTTGCCTGTAATCAAAGGGCCCAAATCATTATTTTAAAATAGCAGCGTTAGTTGCCTGTAATCAAAGGGTTCAAATCATCATTTTAAAATAGAAGCGTTAGTTGCCTGTAATCAAAGGGCTCAAATCATTATTTTAAAATAGCAGCGTTAGTTGCCTGTAATCAAAGGGCTCTAATCATAATTTTTTTTGGCCAGGCAATGAGAAGGGAACAGCTGGAGTACATTAACTACCGGAAAATTGAGGGACGAAGAGATAGAGACAAAGAGAAAAAATACCAGACAGCTTAAGGGAATGGCTTGGCAGAAGGTCAACAGCAGAAATGATAAATAACTGTCGAGATTGAAAGTTGTGGAGAGGCATGATCACCTACGCCAGCACGCATGGAACTTGATGATGGTGATGAATGAAAGAGCTAGTCATACACAACGTTTTGTCAGAAATTGTCAAAGTGCCAGGGACAAATGTGAACGGTCAGAAGTAGCCGTGTTGTACACGGCCGGACACCAGCAACAACGAGGCCGACAGTGCGCATGTGCGTCGCGAGTGAGTTGTCCTCGAGCTGCCGCGACCAACGACAGGGATCACACACGAGGAGAGGACGAGCGGTCTCGGAAACTGTTGGCTGCGAGTTGTGTTAACCCGAGGGCTGTCTGGGTTCGGTGAGTTGTGATCAACTAATCTTCGCCCTTTCCTGGATCGCGTGTTTTTCTGTGTTAGAATTTGGGCGGTTCTACAGCACCTGACGCACAGACTTCCAACTGGTGCTGTGGTGGGATTTCTCATTTCTGAAGGTAGGAATATTTGTTATTGTTTTATTCAGTTACATAATCAGCGTTTCTGCACACCCGGTAGACCCACAGGTGCTACTATTTTAACAAATCTGGAATTACGTAGTTTGATTGCTATAGAATTAAGGTGTGAGGCTTATTGTTCTATAAAACAACTAATTTCGGGGAAACCACCTCAACAATGAGGCCCGGCTTGAAACGTCAGTCATCGACGAAAAAAAATAGGAGTACCTCCGAAGTTAGAGTTATCTGCTTGTGCAGCGAGGGACCCCTGTGCACACAGCTGTCGGGGAAAAACGGATTAATAGAGAAAATTCAGTTCCTAGTCTCTCGAGACTTCGCCTGAGGTGAAAGCTGGCGGACGCAACAAAAAGCGCTGATTATTCCTCTTCCTCTTTCCTTCCTCAATTACCTTTCAGCGTCGAGGGGAGATTTGCGGTCTTTTGCTCTTCTGTTTGCCTTTGATACTGTTATGTTTCCTAGTGTTTCCAATATTTCTCAATCCATCTTTTCGTGGTCGGCCCTTGAGTCTGGTGTTCTCGCAACGTTTATTGAAGGCTCGTTATGTTGTGTTCTGATCTTTGTAATTTATCACGTGGTCAAATAATTGTATCTGTTGTTGTTGTTAGACTGATGACAGCTAGGCTGCTGTCAGTGAGGCCGCTGACTGTGAGGCTGCTGACAGTGAGGCTGCTGACAGTGAAACTTCTTTCTGTGAGAATGCTGTCTGTGAGGCTGCTGACAGTGGGGCTGCTGACAGTGAGGCTGCTGACAGTGGGGCTGCTGACAGTGGGGCTGCTGTCTGAGAGGCCGCTGTCTGTGAGGCCGCTGACTGTGCAGCTGATGGCAGTGAGGCCGCTGACTGTGAGGCTGCTGACAGTGAGGCTGCTGTCTGTGAGGCCACTGACTGTGAGGCTGCTGACTGTGAGGCTGCTGACAGTGAGGCTGCTGACAGTGAGGCTGCTGACAGTGAGGCTGCTGACAGTGAGACTGCTGACAGTTGAGGCTGCTGACAGTGAGACTGCTGTCTGTGAGGCCGCTGACTGTGAGACTGCTGTCTGTGAGGCTGCTGACAGTGAGGCTGCTGACAGTGAGACTTCTTTCTGTGAGACTGCTGTCTGTGAGGCTGCTGACAGTGGGGCTGCTGTCTGAGAGGCCGCTGTCTGTGAGGCCGCTGACTGTGCAGCTGCTGTCTGTGAGGCCGCTGACTGTGAGGCTCCTGACAGTGAGGCTGTTGTCTGTGAGGCCGCTTACTGTGAGGCTGCTGTCTGTGAGGCTGCTGTCTGTGAGGCCGCTGACTGTGAGGCCGCTGACTGTGAGGCTGCTGTCTGTGAGGCTGCTGTCTGTGAGGCCGCTGACTGTGAGGCTGCTGACTGTGAGGCTGCTGTCTGTGAGGCCGCTGACAGTGAGGCTGCTGACAGTGAGGCTGCTGACAGTGAGACTGTTGACAGTGAGGCTGCTGACAGTGAGGCCGCTGACTGTGAGGCTGCTGACAGTGAGGCTGCTGTCTGTGAGGCCGCTGACTATAGACTGATGACTGCTAGGCTGCTGTCTGTGAGGCCGCTGACTTTGAGGCTGCTGACAGTGAGGCTGCTGACAGTGAGACTTCTTTCTGTGAGACTGCTGTCTGTGAGGCTGCTGACAGTGAGGCTGCTGACAGTGGGGCTGCTGTCTGAGAGGCCGCTGTCTGTGAGGCCGCTGACTGTGAAGCTGATGGCAGTGAAGCCGCTGTCTGTGAGGCCGCTGACTGTGAAGCTGATGGCAGTGAGGCTACTGTCTGTGAGGCCACTGACTGTGAGGCTGCTGACTGTGAGGCTGCTGACAGTGAGGCTGCTGACAGTGAGGCTGCTGACAGTGAGGCTGCTGTCTGTGAGGCTGCTGTCAGTGAGGCTGCTGACAGTGAGGCTGCTGAATGTGAGGCTGCTGACTGTGAGGCTACTGACAGTGAGGCTGCTGTCTGTGAGGCTGCTGTCTGTGAGGCTGTTGTCTGTGAGGCTGTTCTGTTTGAGACTGCTGTCGATGAAGCAGCTTTCAGTGAGGCTGCTGTCTGTGAGGCCGCTGACTGTGAGGCTGCTGACTAATAATTTATAACACAACAAGTAGGCAAGACATCATGAAATAATAAGTCTGACCTTCGCATAACCAGCGAGCTAATGAAACCATCGGTGTGCACATATCGTCTAATGAATATAATTGAACACCTATAGGTCTGCCGTAGGTACCATCAACGACTGAATGAAAAACTAAACTTTCGCAAAGTAGCATTTATTTGTTTGAAGGGAACATCATTGATCCAGACCATCAGTATGGACAGATGTGGGTAGTGCTGAAACTAAATTGAGACTTTCTCCCTGAAACCAACAGTTGTGAATGATCTACCCAGTACTCTCTATTTCTCCAGAGCTCCCACCCCCTCCCCTCTTCTCCTTCTCTATCTACTTTCCAGTCTGGACTTAAAAAAAAAAGATTCCAAATGAGACCCGGTTATCAGACATTTTATATTTCAATGTGTTTAAATATCAAATTAATTGTGTCTTCGTATGGATGGCAAAGATGTCAAAATATTGATTTCCTTGTTGTAATCCTTTTTCAGCCACAATTTCTGAACTGTGCTTCCAGCGTTATAACGCTATGAGTCTACTTCTTTATTTGTTTTCTCTTCGTTCCGTCCGAGCATCAGGCGAGTGTCTTGCTGGTTACGAGAGATGTGTTGCGCGTGCTAATAATGCATTATTGCATTTTTGCACGTGCAGAGCGCACTTAAACTAGACAATGGGAGTGCCCTGTGTGCAACCCTGCCAAGTGTCACCTATTTTATGTTTGTCCCCGCCGCAGTCGCCTTTACCTTATTGTGCCTAATCATGTAGTAAAGTATCTCTCGATGCATCGACACTCTCCTGCTTCTGGTCATTATCTCTGCCACCCCCCCCACCCCCCCCCCCCCCTTTTCTTCCCTATATTTAAAAGTTAGTGTCTAATTGTCTTTCGGAAATGAAAGTTGAATATTTCCCTTCAGAAGTTTATATAAACTATCGTAACTTTAAATGTCCGATTTCATACCATCATGACGCTAAATGTTCGATTTCATACCATCAGAACTCCAAATGTCCGATTTCATACCATCAGAACTCCAAATGTCCGATTTCATACCATCAGAACTCCAAATGTTCGATTTCATACCATCAGAACTAAAACATTTTCTGTTTCAAAACCCTCTAAATCCAAATTTTCATATTTCAAACCCTCTAATCCTAAAATTTCCTATTTCAAACTCTGTGAACGTAAACGATCTTATTTCAAAATCTATGAAGTGAAGTCTCCTATTTCAAACCCTGTGAAAGAAGTCTCCTATTTCAAACCCTGTGAAGTGAAGTCTCCTATTTCAAACCCTGTGAAGTGAAGTCTCCTATTTCAAACCATGTGAACGTGAAATTTCCTATTTCAAACTCTATGTACGTGAAGTCTCCTATTTCAAACCCTGTGAACGTGAAGTCTCCTATTTCAAACCCTGTGAACGCAAAGTCTTGTATTTCAAACCCTGTGAACGTGAAGTCTCCTATTTGAGACCATGTGAAAGAAGTCTCCGATTTCAAACCTTGTGAACGTGAAGTCTCCTATTTCAAACCCTGTGAACGTGAAGTCTCCTATTTCAAACCCTGTGAAGGAAGTCTCCTATTTCAAACCACGTGAACGTGAAGTTTCCTATTTCAAACCCTGTGAAGGAAGTCTCCTATTTCAAACCACGTGAACGTGAAGTTTCCTATTTCCAACCCTGTGAACGTGAAGTCTCCTATTTCAAACCCTATAAACGCGAAGTCTCCTATTTCAAACCCTGTGAAGGAAGTCTCCTATTTCAAACCCTGTGAACTTGAAGTCTCCTATTTCAAACCATATGAACGTGAAGTCTCCTATTTCAAACCATGTGAAGGAAGTCTCCGATTTCAAACCCTGTGAACGTGAAGTCTCCTATTTCAAACCCTGTGAACGTGAAGTCTCCTATTTCAAACCCTGTGAACATGAAGTATCCTATTTCAAACCCCAAGAACGTGAAGTCTCCTATTTCAAACCCCAAGAACGCGAAGTCTCCTATTTCAAACCCTATGAACGTGAAGTCTCCTATTTCAAACCCTATGAACGTGAAGTCTCCTATTTCAAGCCCTGTGAAAGTGAAGTCTCCTATTTCAAACCCCATGAACGTGAAGTCTCCTATTTCAAACCCCATGAACGTGAAGTCTCCTATTTCAAACCATAACAACACGTTCCTTATGTTCCAGTCCCATACATCCCCCAGCACACCACAAATATGGGAAAACGCCGACAAGAAAGTGTTTCGAAGAAAGCTCCAAATTTCCTATTTCAAACTTGCGAAACTCCGAAAGTTAGAATTCAATTTCTGGTCCTTGCAGATTACCAGCGTGAATCTGCCACGTCTTCAAATTATCATCATCACTACCATCATCGACGTTATCATCAACATCATTAGTATTATCAATATCACCATAATTATCACATCATTATCGTTAACATCAGCATAAACACCATCATAATTATCATCACCATTATCATCACCATTATCATTATCATCACCATTATCATTATCATCACCATTATCATTATCATCACCACTATCATCACCATTATCATTATCATCACCATTATCATTATCATCACCATTATCATTATCATCACCATTATCATTACCATTATCATCGCCATTATCATCGCCATTATCATCACCATTATCGTCACCACCATCATCACTACATCACCATTGTCATCACCATTATCGTCACCACCATTACATCACCATTGTCATCACCATTACCGTCACCACCATCATCACTACATCACCATTACCGTCACCACCACCATCACTACATCCCCATTACCGTCACCACCACCATCACTGCATCACCATTGCCATCACCATTATCGTCACCACTACCATCACTACATCACCATTATCATCACCATTATCGTCACCACCATCATCACTACATCACCATTATCATCACCAATACCGTCACCACCACCATCACTACATCATTATTGCCATTACCCTTGATGTCTACAGTGATCTTACCTTACAACTCTCTCTCTCTCTCTGGTTATTTATTACTTCTTTTCCTATAAAACATTATCTTCAACAGTCCGCTATCTTCTCTCTCTCACTCTCGCCCTGTTCCTCTCTCTCTCTCTCTCTCTGTTTACCTCTATTATTTCTTCCATCATCATGGGGGCCTCGGTAGCCTAGTTGGGAAAACCACCCGACTGGACTACCGACGTTCGGACAACCCGTGTTCGATTCCCGCTGGGAGCAGTGTGAATTGTACTCGTGGTTGGAAAAAAAAAATACCCCCACGGTTGACCCAGTCGTTGGCAGAAATGGGTACCAGGGTATTACCCTGGGAAGGTGAGGAATGTCGCCTCGTATCAGTTTCGATGCTTGAGGCGACACTATACAGACATCTCCGAACATTTCTGGATAGGCGGCCGAGCACATATGAGTGGAAACTCGCGTCCTAAGACGCCGGTTCAAGTCTCGTACTTTACCTTGACTTTCCATCATGTTCCCACTTATTTATCAAGTATATCAGCTCTTCCCTTCTTCATATATTAATTCCTTGTTTCATTCAGATGTTGACAATTATTTTTGCTTGCAGATCGTTTACATTACTCATTACCTGCCCATGGTATTCGCAACATTTTTCTGTAAAACTGTATGCACTTATGTGGCCTCCAGCGATTTCCTTGTCTGTTGTCATACTGTCAATGTTTTGCTTTCATCTGCCGGAATTGGCTGTACAAACAACAGGAGAACTGATTCTCTTATCTCTAGCCACAAAATAGAAGAACGTCATATCCTTGCCATCTTTGGAGTGGGGACTTTCCCTGGCCTATTCTGCACATCTCCTCCCTTGTGCTACAAATGCCAGACCTGGACCCTAGATGCAAGAACAATAAGAAAAATAACCTCTACAGAGATGAAATGTGTTAGACGAATGACAGGAAACAGTCTGAGAGATAAGATCAGAAATGAAGAACTGAGAAAAAAGCTAGAAATAGCCCCCGCCATAGAATATATAAAGACAAAACAGACAAAATGGATTGGTCACGTGACAAGGTAGAAATATCAAAATACAACAAAACGAGCCTTCAAGAAATGTTGCGAGAACACAAGACCCAAAGTCGACCACGAAAAAGATGGATCGATGGAATATTAGAAACACTAGGAAACATAACAGCAGCAGAGGCGAACAGAAGAGCAAAAGATGGATCGATGGAATATTAGAAACACTAGGAAACATAACAGCAGCAGAGGCGAACAGAAGAGCAAAAGATGGATTGATGGAATATTAGAAACACTAGGAAACATAACAGCAGCAGAGGCGAACAGAAGAGCAAAAGATGGATTGATGGAATATTAGAAACACTAGGAAACATAACAGCAGCAGAGGCGAACAGAAGAGCAAAAGATGGATTGATGGAATATTAGAAACACTAGGAAACATAACAGCAGCAGAGGCGAACAGAAGAGCAAAAGATGGATTGATGGAATATTAGAAACACTAGGACAGCAGCAGCGGCGAACAGAAGAGCAGAAACACTAGGCAGCAGCGGCGAACAGAAGAGCAAAAGACCGCAAATTATACCGCTCCTCGACGCTGAAAGGCAAATGAGGAAGGACAGAAGAAGAATCTCCCTTATACAGCTACGTCTGTACCTAAAACCGTACCCAGGTATGTCAGCTCATTGACCCGTTTTTGTACTCCACCATTTACTCCAGTTTCGTTTCTTCAGTTCCGGTACCCATTATTGCTACCTGTTTGTTGTGGAGATTGGAGCTAACGTTTCTGTCATCGACCACTGTCATGGCATGTTACTTATGTTCCCTCTTAGTTATTACGACTGTACTATCGGCATATCTCTGGACATCTAGGGATTAAGACAGTACTATCAGCATATCTCAGGATATCTAGTGATTACGACTGTACTATCAGTATATCTCAGATTATTTAGGGATTAATACTCTACTCCATACCTCAACTCATCTAGGGATTAAGGCTGTACTATCAGGAAACCTCAAATTATCTAGGGATTAAGGCTGTACTATCAGCATATCTCAGGATATCTAGGGATTAAGACTGTACTGTCAGGAAACCTCAGATTATCTAGGAATTAAGACTGTACTATCAGGAAACCTCAGATTATCTAGAAATTAAGACTGTACTATCAAGAAACCTCAGATTATCTAGAAATTAAGACTGTACTATCAGGAAACCTCAGATTATCTAGGAGTTAAGGTTGTACTATCAGGAATTCTTAGATTATCTAGGAGTTAAGGCTGTACTATCAGCATACCTCAGGTTATCTAGGAGTTAAGGCTGTACTATCAGCATACCTCAGGTTATCAATATTACAGCCACAAACTGGTAACCGTGTTACGTCATTGATGAACATATGAAAGTGGACCACAAAAGCGGTCAATGGAAGCTCGGACTAGAACGAGAAAACAACTGGTCCAAGTGAACGTTCAACATTTAATTTCTGACCCACTCGTTGCAAAATGGCATCTCTCATCCATTGATTGGTGTTTCACTGGACGCCACTAGAAGTGAACTGTTGCAGATAACAAACGAACCTGCGTTTGGAGAAATGGTCAGAAAAAGGTGCTTGGGTAGATGAGACACACGCTTCGAGAGTTATCTACTAGCATTAGCATGAGAAATGGGAATATAGAGGAAAACAAATATGAAAAAACGGTATGGTTAAAGATTCACATAAAAGTGGACAACACAAAACAGAACGACATTTCGGCGCATTAGACCTGCGACTGGAACAAGCATTCATCACGCGTAAAAATATGTATTTATAATGTTAAAAATAATAGTAAAGTACAATAATTTCAAACAAGAACGATAAATTAAAACAAAAATAATTTTTAAAAGAATAAAATTCTCCCTGTGTGCTCAGATTTGGCATGAACGGAAGTGCGCGCGGGTACGTGTGCGTGCATAAATGTGAAAATGTGCGTACACAGCACGCAGTTACAGAAGTTTCCAAAAACAGGTCCGTGTGCATACAAAAGCACAAGAAACGGACTAGAAGAATATAGGACATCGTAGATTGTGTTAAAAAATGTAGGGGACAGACGAAGTGATGCATTGCAAACTAGTAGAGGAGAGATGTGAATAGCACATCTTGTGTATATAATAATGTGCTCAAACATGAACAACAGAGAATATGCAATAGGAAAGAGGCAGCCACATGGTAACTAAGTGTAAGAGTGTGATACATTAATACCTTTTGGGGTAAGCGAACCCTTTGGATTATAAGGCGATTCTCCAACGAAACCGACTACGGTCGCTGGAGTTGCAGAGGACAATACCAGTGATAAGGATGTCATCTTTGCCTTTGTGGTCCGGGGAATTAAAGTGGCATGCAAATGGAATGCCAGTATTCTTTTGTACATCTCGAAGGTTTCACAAAATCTTTCCGCTAAACGTCGACCCGACTCGTCAATATAGGTCATATGACATCGTTGACATATGATGGCATGCATGATATTACGGGCCACACTTGTGAAACCATCCTTGATCCAGAATCTTCCGTTATGAAATAAAGAGTCGGCGCGGAGCACATCTGCACAGGTTTGGCGTCAACAGGGGACCCTAATACCAAGTGTCGGAGCAAAGAAGACAGCTCCTAGACCAGAAAATCCCTTAGATTCTTGTCAAACAGCCGAATTATTTCGCTTGATAATGTAAACAACCGATTTATCCCGCCTGATAATGTAAACAACCGATTTATCCCGCCTGATAATGTAAACAACCGATTTATCTCGCATGATGATGTAAACAACCTTATTTATATCGCATGATGATGTAAACAACCTTATTTATATCGCATGATGATGTAAACAGCCGATTTATCTCCCTTGATGATGTAAACAACCGATTTCTCCCGCCTGATAATGTAAACAACCGATTTATCCCTCCTAATGATGTAAACAGCCGGTGCATCCCTCCTAATGATGTAAACAGCCGGTTCATCCATCCCAATGATGTAAACAGCCGGCTCATCCCTCCCAAAGATGTAAACAGACGGCTTATCCCTTCCAATGATGTAAACAGCTGGCTCATCCCTGATGATGATATAAACATCCGGTTCATTCCTCCCAATGATGTAAACAGCCGGCTCATCACTGATGATGATGTAAACAGCCGGCTCATCCCTCCCAATGATGTAAACAGCCGGCTCATCCCTCCAAATAGCCGGATGATGTAAACAGACGGCTTATCCCTTCCAATGATGTAAACAGCTGGCTCATCCCTGATGATGATGTAAACAGCCGGCTCATCCCTCCCAATGATGTAAACAGCCGGCTCATCCCTCCTAATTATGTAAACAGCGGATTCATTCCTCCTGATTATGTAAACAGCCCGCTCATCCCGCCTAATTATGTAAACAACCGGCTCGTCGCTCCTAATGATGTAAACAGCCGGTTCATAACTCCTAATGATGTAAACATCCGGTTCATCCCTCCGAATGATGTAAACAGCAAGTTTTGTTTCCAACTGATATCCGACCGATGTAGCAACTTGTTTACACTAGTGTTGATTTCTGGACTAAGCATCAGGGGCAGACCAAGAAGAAAGTCAAGACATCAAAAAGACCTTCAACATAAAACAAGAAGTGGGAGATAATTCTAGTGTCATATATTCTTTCGGATTGGCTGCGGTGAATGCAATTTTCTGTTGGAGGTAGCTTACTACTTCTCTACTGTACGTCACCTCGCGCCCCGCCTACTACTACTCTACTGTAGGTCACCTCGTGCCCCGCCTACTACTACTCTACTGTAGGTCACCTCGTGCCCCGCCTACTACTCCTCTACTGTACATCACCTCCAGCCCCTACTACTCCTCTACTGTAGGTCACCTCGCGCCCCGCCCACTACTACTCTACTGTAGGTCACCTCGAGCCCCGCCTACTACTACTCTACTGTAGGTCACCTCGAGCCCCGCCTACCACTCCTCTATTGTAGGTCACCTCGCGCCCCGCCTACTACTCCTCTACTGTAGGTCACCTCGCGCCCCTACTACTCCTCTACTGTAGGTCACCTCGCGCCCCGCCCACTACTACTCTACTGTAGGTCACCTCGTGCCCCGCCTACTACTACTCTACTGTAGGTCACCTCGCGCCCCGCCTACTACTACTCTACTGTAGGTCACCTCGCGCCCCGCCTACTACTACTCTACTGTAGGTCACCTCGCGCCCCGCCTACTACTTCTCTAATGTACGTCACCTCGCGTCCCGCCTACTACTCCTCTACTGTAGGTCACCTCCAGCCCCTACTACTCCTCTACTGTAGGTCACCTCGCGCCCCGCCTACTACTTCTCTACTGTACGTCACCTCGCGTCCCGCCTACTACTCCTCTACTGTAGGTCACCTCCAGCCCCTACTACTCCTCTACTGTAGGTCACCTCGCGCCCCGCCTACTACTCCTCTACTGTAGGTCACCTCGAGCCCCGCCTATTACTCATCTACTGTAAGTCACCTCGCGCCCCGCCTACTACTATTCTACTGTAGGTCACCTCGAGCCCCGCCTATTACTCCTCTACTGTAGGTCACCACGCGCCCCGCCTAATACTATTCTACCGTAGGTCACTTAGAGCCCCGCCTACTACTCCTCTACTGTAGGTCACCTCGCGCCCCGCCTACTACTCCTCTATTGTAGGTCACCTCGAGCCCCGCCTACTACTCCTCTACTGTAGGTCACCTCGCGCCCCGCCCTCCACTACTCTACTGCAGGTCACCTCGAGCCCTGCCTATTACTCCTCTACTGTAGGTCACCTCGTGCCCCGCCTACTACTATTCTACTGTAGGTCACCTCGAGCCCCGCCTATTACTCCTCTACTGTAGGTCACCTCGCGCCCCGCCCTCTACTACTCTACTGTAGGTCACCTCGAGCCCTGCCTATTACTCTTCTACTGTAGGTCACCTCGCGCCCCGCCTACTACTATTCTACTGTAGGTCACCTCGAGCCCCGACTACTACTATTCTACTGTAGGTCACCTCGAGCCCCGCCTATTACTCCTCTACTGTAGGTCACCACGAGCCCCGCCTATTACTCCTCTACTGTAGGTCACCTCGAGCCCCGCCTATTACTCCTCTACTGTAGGTCACCTCGAGCCCCGCCTAGTACTACTCTACTGTAAGTCACCTCGAGCCCCGCCTACTACTCCTCTACTGTAGGGCGCCTCGCCTACTACTCCTCTACTGTAGGTCACCTCGCGCCCCGCCTACTACTCCTCTACTGTAGGTCACCTCGAGCTCCGCCTACTACTCCTCTACTGTAGGTCACCTCGCGCCCCGCCTACTACTCCTCTACTGTAGGTCACCTCGAGCCCGCCTACTACTCCTCTACTGTAGGTCACCTCGAGCCCCGCCTACTACTCCTCTACTGTAGGTCACCTCGAGCCCCGCCTACTACTCCTCTACTGTAGGTCACCTCGCGCCCCGCCTACTACTCCTCTACTGTAGGTCACCTCGAGCCCCGCCTACTACTCCTCTACTGTAGGTCACCTCGAGCCCCGCCTACTACTCCTCTACTGTAGGTCACCTCGAGCCCCGCCTACTACTCTTCTACTGTTGGTCACCTCGCGCCCCGCCTACTACTCCTCTACTCTAGGTCACCTCGAGCCCCGCCTACTACTCCTCTACTGCAGGTCACCTCGAGCCCCGCCTACTACTCCTCTACTGTAGGTCACCTCGAGCCCCGCCTACTACTCTTCTACTGTTGGTCACCTCGCGCCCCGCCGACTACTCCTCTACTGTAGGTCACCTCGAGCCCCGCCTACTACTCTTCTACTGTTGGTCACCTCGCGCCCCGCCGACTACTCCTCTACTGATAAGACGTAAGGTGTGAAATCCTGTTCTTTACAAGTGCAGAAACCACTTTTATTTGCTTTCCTTAACACCGTCATCTCTCTAGCTTTATTATTGCATCGCCCGACGACTATCCCTGCTCTTCAAAATGACGTAGATACGTCTTGGCATTTGTTGTAAGCTGCAATCTTTTGCTCTCTTCGACCAAAAACATCCGATATTAACAATACATTTTTGGGTTCCGGGTTGCCAAGCAGGGATTTAGTCAGCACAGAAATGCGATGTTTTAGGGAATGAGTGGTATGACTGTACATCTCCACGTTTCTTCTTCACTCCTTGAAGGAACAGGTTGGGCAGAACAAGTATCTATATAATAAGAGATTAAATTGTATAGAGGTGTATAAGTGTAATGGGGTCTGGTCGATCCTGAGTGCTAAAGTGTAATGGGGTCTGGTCGATCCTCAGTGCTAAAGTGTAATGGGGTCTGGTCGATCCTGAGTGCTAAAGTGTAATGGGGTCTGGTCGATCCTGAGTGCTAGAGTGTAATGGAGTCTGATCGATCCTGAGTGCTAAAGTGTAATGGAGTCTGATCGATCCTGAGTGCTAAAGTGTGATGGAGTCTAGTCGATCCTGAGTGCTAAAGTGTAATGGAGTCTGGTCTATCCTGAGTGCTAAAGTGTGAATGAGTCTAGTCGATCCTGAGTGCTGAAGTGTAATGGAGTCTGATCGATCCTGAGTGCTAAAGTGTGATGGAGTCTGATCGATCCTGAGTGCTAAAGTGTGATGGAGTCTAGTCGATCCTGAGTGCTAAAGTGTAATGGAGTATGGTCGATCCTGAGTGCTAAAGTGTAATGGAGTCTGGTCGATCCTGAGTGCTAAAGTGTGATGGAGTCTAGTCGATCCTGAGTGCTAAAGTGTAATGGAGTATGGTCGATCCTGAGTGCTAAAGTGTAATGGAGTCTGGTCGATCCTGAGTGCTAAAGTGTAATGGAGTCTAGTCGATCCTGAGTGCTAAAGTGTGATGGAGTCTGGTCGATCCTGAGTGCTAAAGTGTAATGGGGTCTGATCGATCCTGAGTGCTAAAGTGTAATGGGGTCTGGGTCGATCCTGAGTGCTAAAGTGTGATGGAGTCTAGTCGATGCTGAGTGCTAAAGTGTAATGGAGTCTGGTCGATCCTGAGTGCTAAAGTGTAATGGAGTCTGGTCGATCCTGAGTGCTAAAGTGTAATGGAGTCTGGTCAATCCTGAGTGCTAAAGTGTGATGGAGTCTTGTCGATCCTGAGTGCTAAAGTGTGATGGAGTCTGGTCGATCCTGAGTGCTAAAGTGTAATGGGGTCTGATCGATCTTGAGTGCTAAAGTGTAATGGGGTCTGGTCGATCCTGAGTGCTAAAGTGTAATGGGGTCTGGGTCGATCCTAAGTGCTAAAGTGTAATGGGGTCTGGTCGATCCTAAGTGCTAAAGTGTAATGGGGTCTGGTCGATCCTAAGTGCTAAAGTGTAACGGGGTCTGATAGATCCTGAGTGCTAAAGTGTAATGGGGTCTAGTCGATCCTGAGTGCTAAAGTGTAATGGGGTCTGGTCGATCCTACGTTCTAAAGTGTAATGGGGTCTGATCGATCCTAAGTGCTAAAGTGTAATGGGGTCTGATCGATCCTAAGTGCTAAAGTGTAATGGGGTCTGGTCGATCCTGAGTGCTAAAGTGTAATGGGGTCTGATCGATCCTAAGTGCTAAAGTGTAATGGGGTCTGATCGATCCTGAGTGCTAAAGTGTAATGGGGTCTGATCGATCCTGAGTGCTAAAGTGTAATGGGGTCTGATCGATCCTGAGTGCTAAAGTGTAATGGGGTCTGGTCGATCCTAAGTGCTAAAGTGTAATGGAGTCTGGTCGATCCTAAGTGCTAAAGTGTAATGGGGTCTGGGTCGATCCTAAGTGCTAAAGTGTAATGGGGTCTGGTCGATCCTGAGTGCTAGAGTGTAATGGGGTCTGGTCGATCCTAAGTGCTAAAGTGTAATAGGGTCTGGTCGATCCTGAGTGCTAAAGTGTAATGGGGTCTGGTCGATCCTGAGTGCTAAAGTGTAATGGGGTCTGGTCGATCCTGAGTGCTAAAGTGTAATGGGGTCTGATTGATCCTGAGTGCTAAAGTGTAATGGGGTCTGGTCGATCCTGAGTGCTAAAGTGTGATGGGGTCTGGTCGATCTTGAGTGCTAAAGTGTAATGGGGTCTGATTGATCCTGAGTGCTAAAGTGTAATGGGGTCTGGTCGATCCTGAGTGCTAAAGTGTAATGGGGTCTGGTCGATCTTGAGTGCTTATTGGGAAAAGCAGATATGTCCACAATGAAAGCAAGTATGGTCGTTTCGAACGACAGGCGTAAATCAGCGCCCCGCAACCTTCTATATATTTTTATATTTTGTTACGTTTGTTAACAATTTTTCGTCCCTGTGAATTTTGCTCCCTAAAAAACCGCCCCCATAACCCCAGCCCCCTATACATTCCGCCACTGCCAACAATTGAGTGGGGATTCAATGTTTACATTGAAGGAGACTCTTCTTGTTGCATCAACACAGCTGCCATCATTCATCACATTTGTATAGCCACACACATCATTCATATCATTTGTATAGCCACACACATCATTCATATCATTTGTATAGCCACACACATCATTCATATCATTTGTATAGCCACACACATCATTCATATCATTTGTATAGCCACACACATCATTCATATCATTTGTATAGCCACACACATCATTCATATCATTTGTATAGCCACACACATCATTCATATCATTTGTATAGCTACACACATCATTCATATCATTTCTATAGCCACACACATCATTCATATCATTTGTATAGCCAGACACATCATTCATATCATTTGTATAGCCACACACATCATTCATATCATTTGTATAGCCACACACATCATTCATATCATTTGTATAGCCACACACATCATTCATATCATTTGTATAGCCACACACATCATTCATATCATTTGTATAGCCAGACACATCATTCATATCATTTGTATAGCCACACACATCATTCATATCATTGTATAGCCACACACATCATTCATATCATTTGTATAGCCACACACATCATTCATATAATTTGTATAGCCACACACATCATTCATATCATTTGTATAGCCACACACATCATTCATATCATTTGTATAGCCACACACATCATTCATATCATTTGTATAGCCAGACACATCATTCATATCATTTGTATAGCCACACACATCATTCATATCATTTGTATAGCCACACACATCATTCATATCATTTGTATAGCCACACACATCATTCATATCATTTCTATAGCCACACACATCATTCGTCACATTTGTATAGCCACACACATCATTCATATCATTTGTATAGCCACACACATCATTCATATCATTTGTATAGCCACACACATCATTCATCACATTTGTATAGCCAGACACATCATTCATCACATTTGTATAGCCAGACACATCATTCATATCATTTGTATAGCCACACACATCATTCGTCACATTTGTATAGCCAGACACATCATTCATCACATTTGTATAGCCACACACATCATTCATCACATTTGTATAGCCAGACACATCATTCATCACATTTGCATAGCCAGACACATCATTCATATCATTTGTATAGCCAGACACATCATTCATATCATTTGTATAGCCAGACACATCATTCATCACATTTGTATAGCCACACACATCATTCATATCATTTGTATAGCCACACACATCATTCATATCATTTGTATAGCCACACACATCATTCATATCATTTGTATAGCCACACACATCATTCATATCATTTGTATAGCCACACACATCATTCATATCATTTGTATAGCCACACACATCATTCATATCATTTGTATAGCCACACACATCATTCATATCATTTGTATAGCCACACACATCATTCACATCATTTGTATAGCCACACACATCATTCACATCATTTGTATAGCCAGACACATTATTCATCACATTTGTATAGCCAGACACATCATTCATCACATTTGTATAACCAGACACACACACGTGAACATCTTATAGACGTTATCATTTACTGGAGGTCAATGAACAGATGTACAGACGCAAGGACTGAGATCGTCTCGGTGTCAACTGCTGAAGGACTGAGATCGTCTCGGTGTCAACTGCTGAAGAACTGAGATCGACTCGGTGTCAACTGCTGAAGGACTGAGATCGACTCGGTGTCAACTGCTGAAGGACTGAGATCGTCTCGGTGTCAACTGCTGAAGGACTGAGATCGACTCGGTGTCAACTGCTGAAGGACTGAGATCGACTCGGTGTCAACTGCTGAAGGACTGAGATCGACTCGGTGTCAACTGCTGAAGGACTGAGATCGACTCGGTGTCAACTGCTGAAGGACTGAGATCGACTCGGTGTCGACTGCTGAAGGACTGAGATCGACTCGGTGTCGACTGCTGAAGGACTGAGATCGACTCGGTGTCGACTGCTGAAGGACTGACATCGACTCGGTGTCAACTGCTGAAGGACTGACATCGATCTGATGTCAGCTGATGAAGGACTGACATCGATCTGATGTCAGCTGATGAAGGACTGAGATCGACTCGGTGTCGACTCCTGAAAGACTGTGATCGACCTGATGTCAACTGCTGAAGGACTGACATCGCCTCGGTGTCAACTGCTGAAGGACTGAGATCGACTCGGTGTCGACTGATGAAGGACTGAGATCGACCTGATGTCAACTGCTGAAAGACTGTGATCGACCTGATGTCAACTGCTGAAGGACTGACATCGACTCGGTGTCAACTGCTGAAGGACTGAGATCGACTCGGTGTCAACTGCTGAAGGACTGAGATCGACTCGGTGTCGACTGATGAAGGACTGAGATCGACTCGGTGTCGACTGATGAAGGACTGACATCGACTCGGTGTCAACTGCTGAAGGACTGAGATCGACTCGGTGTCGACTGCTGAAGGACTGACATCGACTCGGTGTCAACTGCTGAAGGACTGACATCAATCTGATGTCAGCTGATGAAGGACTGAGATCGACTCGGTGTCGACTGCTGAAGGACTGACATCGACTCGGTGTCAACTGCTGAAGGACTGACATCAATCTGATGTCAGCTGATGAAGGACTGAGATCGACCTGATGTCAACTGCTGAAAGACTGTGATCGACCTGATGTCAACTGCTGAAGGACTGACATCGACTCGGTGTCAACTGCTGAAGGACTGAGATCGACTCGGTGTCAACTGCTGAAGGACTGAGATCGACTCGGTGTCGACTGATGAAGGACTGAGATCGACCTGATGTCAACTGCTGAAGGACTGAGATCGACCTGATGTCAACTGATGAAGGACTGAGATCGACCTGATGTCAACTGCTGAAGGGCTGAGATCGACCTGATGTCAACTGCTGAAGGGCTGAGATCGACCTGATGTCAACTGCTGAAGGGCTGAGATCGACCTGATGTCAACTGCTGAAGGACTGAGATCGACCTGATGTCAACTGCTGAAGGACTGAGATCGACCTGATGTCAACTGATGAAGGACTGAGATCGACCTGATGTCAACTGCTGAAGGACTGAGATCGACCTGATGTCAACTGCTGAAGGACTGAGATCGACCTGATGTCAACTGCTGAAGGACTGAGATCGACCTGATGTCAACTGCTGAAGGACTGAGATCGACCTGATGTCAACTGCTGAAGGACTGAGATCGACTCAATTTCAGCTGACGTCACTGACTACCTCTTAACCAGGCTAAATAATCGCCAAAAGAGAAAAAAAAGAGACAGAAAGAAAAAAAAAAAAAAAAAGGTATTATATTGTCAGTCTTGAAGCCATTTCTTAACGAAGCTTTAGTAAGTAGAGCGGACAGACAAATAAGGAATGTGGTAATAAATCTGATATGTTATATGTCTCTCGAAGGAAAAACACAAACACCCTTGAGTATGTGGAAAGTCCAGGACTGACGCCAACACATTGCCATGGCGACAGAAAACGTCCAAGTAATCGAGTATAAGAGCATCTCATTCCGGTCTGACGTGAACAATTCCTTACATCGATTTCTCGTAATCGTTCACAAAATCCAAAGATTTGCGGGTATCGAGACGTTGATTCCCAGCGATTTTAAAAAATAGCACTGGGCTGTCAATCATGTGGACTGATCTGTCAATTATGTGGACTGGTCTGTCAATATTGTGGACTGGTCTGTCAATCATGTGGGCTGGTCTGTCAATCATGTGGGCTGGTCTGTCAATCATGTGGACTGGTCTGTCAATATTGTGGACTGGTCTGTCAATATTGTGGACTGGTCTGTCAATATTGTGGACTGGTCTGTCAATCATGTGGGCTGGTCTGTCAATCATGTGGGCTGGTCTGTCAATCATGTGGACTGGTCTGTCAATATTGTGGACTGGTCTGTCAATATTGTGGACTGGTCTGTTAATCATGTGGACTGGTCTGTTAATCATGTGGACTGGTCTGTCAATATTCTGGACTGGTCTGTCAATATTGTGGACTGGTCTGTCAATATTGTGGACTGGTCTGTCAATATTGTGGACTGGTCAGTTAATATTGTGGACTGGTCTGTTAATATTGTGGACTGGTCTGTCAATATTGTGGACTGGTCTGTTAATCATGTGGACTGGTCTGTTAATCATGTGGACTAGTCTGTTAATATTGTGGACTGGTCTGTCAATATTGTGGACTGGTCTGTCAATCATGTGGACTGGTCTGTTAATCATGTGGACTGGTCTGTCAATATTGTGGACTGGTCTGTTAATCATGTGGACTGGTCTGTCAATATTGTGGACTGGTCTGTCAATATTGTGGACTGATCTGTCAATCATGTGGACTGATCTGTCAATCATGTGGACTGGTCTGTCAATCATGTGTTGACTGGTCTGTCAATCGTGTGGACTGGTCTGTCAATCATGTGGACTGGTCTGTCAATAATGTGGACTGGTCTGTCAATCATGTGAACAGGTCTGTCAATCATGTGGACTCAGAGACTCAGTGGAAGAATCTTATTGGCGCGCATTATTTGTCAACTTTTTCTCTGACATTACGTGGCAATATACGACATGATCAACCGTCATTAAAGGTCAAGTACGAGACTTGAACCGCGTCTTAGCACGCGAGTTTTCACCCATATATGCTCGGCTGCCTATCCAGAAATGTTCGGAGACTTCTGGATTGTGTCGCTTCAAGCATCGAAACTCACGATGCGAGACGACATTCCTCACCGACCCAGGGTAATACCCTGGTACCCATTTCTGCCAACGACTGGGTCGACCGTGGGGGTATTTTTTTCATCCACGAGTACACCTCACACTGCTCCCAGCGGGAATCGAACACGGGTTGTCCGAACGTCGGTAGTCCATCGGGTGGTTTTTTCCCAACTCGGCTACCGAGGCCCCCAGTCGGGTGGTTTTTTTATTTTCTTTTTGTCGAATTTATTTTGTTGAAAGTTAATGAAACTCGTCACAGAAACGATAATAAAAAACTCAAAGATAAAGAAAATACTGCGACAGTGTCCCATAACAGTAACCCAATTATGACATTTACCACAAAGAAACATCATCTACAGGCTATGTTGGATGCCCTTTTGAGCTAAACACTCACGAATAGACATGAAACTTGTTACCACAGAGATGAGGTGTTTTAGAAAAGCGATTGAAGTGACCAGAAGATATGGAAACAAAAATGATGCGGTAAGAGAACGATTGAATCAATCCTGAACTACAACCAGAGACGAGTAATGGGTTGCTCATCTTCAATTCTGAACTACAACCAGAGACGACAAATAAAATGGTTTGCTCATCTTCAATCCTGAACTACAACCAGAGACGACAAATAAAATGGTTTGCTCATCTTCAATCCTGAACTACAACCAGAGACGATAAACGAAATGGTTTGCTCATCTTCAATTCTGAACTACAACCAGAGACGACAAATAAAATGGTTTGCTCATCTTCAATTCTGAACTACAACCAGAGACGATAAATGAAATGGTTTGCTCATCTTCAATTCTGAACTACTACCAGAGATGACAAATGAAATGGTTTGCTCATCTTCAATTCTGAATTACAATCAGAGACGACAAACGAAATGGTTTGCTCATCTTCAATTCTGAACTACTACCAGAGACAACAAATCTCTCTCTCTTTCTGTCTCTCTCTCTCTCTCTCTCTCTCTCTCTCTCTGCAATTAAGACTCAATCAGACTAGTATTTTAGACTCTCTCATGACGTCAGCTGTCTATTTAAGTGATTCGATTGCCCCATATAGTTTCACTTCCAACTAATAACTACATCAAGCTCGGGCAGATGGTGCTCGTCAACCTGGGAGGGCCGACCATCTAAGGGCAGATGGTGCTCGTCAACCTGGGAGGGCCGACCATCTAAGGGCAGATGGTGCTCGTCAACCTGGGAGGGCCGACCATCTAAGGGCAGAATCCCTCTACAGAAAAGACAATCTGCTGCCTTGCAGGAAGATTGGGGACAATCAAAGGCTAAGGAAAGAAACCTGAACAAAATGCTGGCAGAAATCGGATGCACTGGGCCACTGGCGCAGAACACAGTGGAACGTTTTAACAGGTATTCAATCAGAGTGGATGTAACAGACAACAAATGAAATAGTTTGCTCATCTGGAAAGAGTGGCAAGGGATGATACTTCATTCTTTCGCTTGGGCCGGAGACGGCACATTGGTCGAAAGTCATAGTTCTCCACGACTGACGATCAGCTGCTAGTTCTCGGTTGTTTCTTAGTCCCATGGTGGACCTGCCCTAGTCATTGTTCTGCCTAGCGATTCTCGTGGTCTATCTTGTTTTCTTTTACTAGGTGGTTTCCACAAGAACGCCTTGTGGGAAGCCTTTCCTCACATTCTGATGTATTTTCAACGCCTTGTGGGAAGCCTTTCCTCACATTCTGATGTATTTTCTTATAAACCTTGATAGACTGTCTTCATCTTTTGATGCTACTCCTCCATGTTAGTCTTGGTCTGCCTCTTTTACCTTGTATTTTCCCTTCCAAAATTACTTTTATTGGGCTTCTGTGGCTTTTAACATCATCATCATCGAGTGTCGTCTCCGCAACGAAGGTTGGCTACCATGGAGCGCCATTCTGCTGTCTCTTGCTTTGATGGAGCAGGTTGTCATAGGCTGATTTGTCCATCTTTTGATGCTGCTCGTCCATGTTAGTGTTCGTCTGCCTCTGCCTCGTTTACCTTGTATTTTCCCCTCCAGGATTACTTTTAGTAGGCTGTTGTGTCTTTTAACATGGCCCAAAAATCGCATTTGTCTTATTTGAATTGTGTTTAGTAGTTCTCTTTTCATTTTTAGTTGTTTTAAGACTTCATCGTTTGTTTTCTTTTCCTTCCATCCAATTCTACCTATTCTTCTATATATCCACATTTCAAAGGCTTCAATTTTCTGTTCTGTTTACTTGTCTAATATCCATGTTTCTGCACTATAAAGTAATATTGAGAAGATGTACATTTTGCTATTCTTAGTTTTAGCGCTGTTGTTATTTGTTTTGATGTTAGTATGTTCTTCGTGACATTAAAATCACTGAACGTCGATGCTGTGGATGGTCTATACTCACGTACATTTACTCAGTCGCACGGTCCAGAACCCGTTTCCACGTTATAAACTGGCCAACTCCAGTAAATAGCTCTGCAGCACGCGGATACACTGTGAGCCTTTTACAAATTAAATGAATTACGCGTCCTTGACGACAGACCGGTGAAAACAAACCGCCATTTTTTGACGCGTTCAATAGCGCAATCAACAACAAGGATGAGTATCAGTGATTAAATAAAGAAATTGTAACAAAATGCAATGAATCAATAGAAGCAAAGTGATTTACATCAAATAGAAAGCGCGTACAATCACATGATCCCTTCAAATATCAATAAAAACAAACAAATGAACAGAAAAGTTCACTGGAAATCAGCACTTATCTGTGAGTCCTCTGAAGAAGGGGTGTCCGGTTAGCGCAATCGATAGGCGGTTGGCTTACCACGGCAACAGCCGGGGTTCGTAATCCTGGCGAGGACACCTGGGTTTTACTAATTCCCTAAAAATTAGTAGGAGCCGCGATAGCTCAGTGGTTAGTGAACTGGACTACTACGGACAAGGGGTAGGGTTCGATCCCAACCGACGGCTCCGGGTTCACCCAGCCTTAAATGGGTACCGGATTTTTTCTGGGAAAGTAAAAGCAGCACGGGCGTAATACCGACCACATTACCCCAAAAATCATGTGCTGAAGGTCTGTAAAATATAGGGTCACTAACACCATATTTCCCTATACGCCACTTGGCGTGACGGGGGTACTTTACTTTTACCTCTGAAGAAGACGGCGAACAGGGCGCCATATTCCCCGGAAGTCCACACACAGATCCACGTCACTTCTTCGGATGATGGAAATGGGAGTTAAGATGGGCACAGCCAGAAATGAGAAACTTTGGCCGTGTAAGAAGACTTATCAACCAACATAGAACTGGAGTCGTCAGTCGCTGGACACTGAGGGAACTGCTGAGGAGGGGATCTGAGCACCTATGGAAATGTTCGGAGTGCAATGATGATGACCCACAAATAACTCAATAACTCATTAATTCAATTAAAATTACTTTTTGCCATTCCTATTCTTTTGTTTATTTCAATTGTACATTTTCCATCACTGTTTATAGTATGTCCAAGGAGACCATTTGGAAGACCTGGACTTTGCTGATGACATAGTTCTCATCAGCAATCAGATAAAAACGATGCAGGGAAACACAAATGAACTATCATCAATAGCCAGCAAAATTGGGCTTGAGATCAATCATGAAAAGACTAAAGTCATGAAAAGTTTAATTTCAACAGACGATGAAATATACATGGAAAACAAACCAGTAGAAGAGATCGATCACTTTATCTATCTTGGAAGTCACATTGATCGAGAAGGGGATACAAGCAAAGAAATTAGAATCAGAATAGCTAAAGCAGCAATGTCTTTCAGAAGCCTTGAAAAGTTGTGGAAATCAAAACTCATCAGCACAAACACAAAACTTAGGCTATTCAAATCAAATGTACTATCAACCCTTACGTATGTGTGTGAAAGCTGGAAAACAACAAGAGATATAGAAACAAAGTTGAACGCATTCGAAAATAAAGGTCTAAGGAAAATACTTGGTATAGCGTGGAACGAATTCAAAACAAACGAGGAAATTAGAGAAATCGCCAATCAACCACTAATATCTTCAGTAATAAAGAAAAGACGATGGTCATATGTTGGACATGTGATGAGGAGAGATAATAACCGAATAGCAAAGCAAGCCCTCATATGGGAAACAACAGGTAAGAGAAAAAGAGGAAGTCGCAGAGAGACACTAAGAAGAACATTGATGAGAGAGGCAAGAGCAGCAGGATTCGCCTCCCTCAATGAGATAGAGCTGCTTGCACAGAAAAGAGACAAATTGCGAGATCTGATAAACTATCTTTAAAAGAATTGAAAACTGCTAGAACAAAAAATTCAGATAAGAGAAGGAGTATCTTGATCTACGCCTTATGGGCCGGCTATGGCTCGAAAGGTCAATAGATAGATAGATATAAGGTAGTTGTAGTTCTGAACTGTCTCCAGGTCTATTCCTTCAATTTTGATATCCACTTGTGGGTTTTGAGTATTTCCTTCGTTTATGATCATAGTTTTAGTCTTTTTGATATTCATATCTAGTCCATATTTTTTGCGTATCATGTTTATTTCATTAAGCAATTGTTGTAGATCTTTAGGATTTTCTGCTAGTAGTACAGTATCATCAGCATATCTTAGGTTATTGATTATCTTTCCGTGAATTTGTAGGCCTGGCATCTCTGTGATGTTTATAAGATTTACTCAGTGTATAGATTGTTTAGACCTGGCATCTCTGTGATGTTTATAAAGATTTACTCAGTGTATAGATTGTTTAGACCTGGCATCTCTGTGATGTTTATAAGATTTACTCAGTGTATAGATTGTTTAGACCTGGCATCTCTGTGATGTTTATAAAGATTTACTCAGTGTATAAAATGTACAGGCTTGTGAAAATAATATAAAGTGTAGGTTGCAGATTTATAGACATGAGACACGAATCAACAGACGTTTCGGTTGACACAGTCTTCATCAGTATAGAGATATAATTTATGCGGGCTTGTTGCAGGAGCTACTGAGTTAAGTGCTCTGTGCACACCGTGAGCTGTGTGTCTCATCCGTTTTGATCATGTTTCGATATTCCAATTGTTTACAATGAATGATGATATCGTATGACAGGGAACACTTGGCTGTGTTCACTTTCTGCGCGGTTTCGCCTTATGTCTTTTGGCGTGTGCTGAGACTGCTACGATGGGGACTACAGTTACCTTTCTTTGTTTGGGAGATGAGATATTAATTCGGATAATTACACTGGCACGGGCGGTTGAGCAATTATGGATTTTAATTCGTTTGCAGTGATACCGGGGCCCTCCATAACCAAATCATGTCAAGACAGGAACACAACGGATTTCATGACCACATAGGGATTAAAGAAGGACTAGCGATGCTATCATGTGTCGGTTATCATCACCTGCACGTAACATTTACAGGGAAAAAAAAACAACAGATTTTTAACAGAAACCGACGAATTCACGAGCTATAGGAAACACACGTGACATTTAGAAGTCACTTGCCTCGGAGTTTCCTCCAACAATTTCTGTCTTTGTTAGAAAACCATTGTCAGTCTAAACAAGAGGAAACTACTGAACGTGACGACATTGACCTTTGATGTTTATCGAATGAACAATCAAAATGTGACTGCAACACTGTAGTTCGCTGTCATCAATCAGCATAAACATTCCGTCCCATGTCATTGACCTACATGTGAGAACAGGAAACCTCCAGAAAATAATTGTTTCTATAAATAAATTCCTGGACTTGTGTTTGACCTACTTCTCTAGACACGTGATGTTTGCATGTATGAATGACCTGGTAACAGAGCTACTTCATTAATTTATTGTATTGTTGGAGTGGAGGGGAGGGCTGGCAAACTGACTTCCTGTATTGGCAAGGCGTCATGCAGGACAGAGGCGATCGTGCCTCAGACTGTCAATTGTTGCATTCTGCGGCTATTTGTATACGTGTGCCTGAATGTTATCACATTCTGCGGCTATTTGTATACGTGTGCCTGAATGTTATCACATTCTGCGGCTATTTGTATACGTGTGCCTGAATGTTATCACATTCTGCGGCTATTTGTATACGTGTGCCTGAATGTTATCACATTCTGCGGCTATTTGTACGTGTGCCTGAATGTTATCACATTCTGCGGCTATTTGTATACGTGTGCCTGAATGTTATCACATTCTGCGGCTATTTGTATACGTGTGCCTGAATGTTATCACATTCTGCGGCTATTTGTATACGTGTGCCTGAATGTTATCACATTCTGCCATGTTTGTCTTAGATCTTCGCATCAGGAACCACCTATTACCACCAACACGTCCTACGAGGACGCCTACTTTTTGTTATCTTATGGATTCTCTGAACACCTATGTGCCTGCCATAGATTCCTTCTGGTCGATTCTGCTAAACAGTAACTACTCAAGCAGACGTGACCTGCAAGGCCCGAACGTTTCTGATTAACACGTTTCCTCAAGTACTTCAAATGGCTAACGGAAACTGGCAAATCAAAGAAATCGATTCGCGCATGCGCATTGACAAATTGCGGTAATTTAAGAACTCTCAAGATATTCATCATCAGAGGGTGCCGTCTCCGCATCGAAGGTTTGCTACCATGTAGCGCCATTCCGCGCTGTCTCTTGCTTTGATGGTGCAGATTGTCATAGGCTGACTTGTTCATCTTTTGATGTTACTCGTCCATGTCTGTCTCTACCTCTGCCTCTGCCTCTGCCTCTTTTACCTTGTATGTTCCCTTCCAAGATTTATTTTAGTCCCGTCGTGTAGGAGGAAAATGAGAAAGCAGAGATTGCGTGAGTGAAGAAGAGCACTGGAGACGATAACAATAACGCAGTGTGGGATAAAGATAGAACACGTTTGAGAATGTAAGAGGAGGCCAGTGATTAAATGAAAGAGTGAAAGGAGTGTAACTCTCTCGAATGGAGAGTGCCAAAACGGGATATGAGTCGGTTCTCCAAAGCGAGAACACTGTGGGTTATCGAGAGCAAGAGACGATGCCATAACTTGCACGTTCTCAGAGATAATGATATGCTGAAGAGCTGAATTATTAGAAGACCAGAGTGCCGGAATCGCGGTCGATGTTATACAGGTGTCCATGGACAAAGAAACGTCGCCTTGTTTGGCCAATATAGTCTTCTGACAGTGTTTGTGGATGATAGAGTTGATAAGATTATGGGATACGCATGTGGAGTCTTCATGGATGTCATAGAGGCCTTTTGGGAACAGGATTTGGCGGGTTTCTAGTACGAAGGAGCATGTACTGCATCCTCTGTCGCAGCGGGTCGTGTCCTTTATATTATCATCATCAAGTACCGGGCCTGCTGGCGTTGGTGATCATGTCTCTTCACAACTTTCTATCACGACAGTTATTTATCATTTCTGTTGTTGACCTTCTGCCAACACGCCATTCTCTTAAGCTGTCTGGTATCTTTTCTCTTTGCTTCCCTCTATCTCTTCGTGCCTCAATTTTCCCAGTTGTCACAATATATTCCAGTTGTTCTCTTCTCATTACATGGCCAAAACATTATGATTGTATCTTCTTAATATTGGAAATTAGCTCTTGTTTTTCTTTGGCCTCTTTCAGAACGTTTTCATTACTCTTCTTAGCTGTCCATGGTGCTCTCAACATTCTTCTCTAAAATCGCATTTCTACAGCCTCCAGTGATTTTCTTGTTTGTTGTCCTATTGTCCATGATTCACATCCATATGTTAAGACTGACTCTACACAACATTTAAGAACTCTTTTTCTTGTTTCGATTGTCAAAAATGGATTGCATTGTATCTTCATCTCTTGGAAAGCTGCTTTTGCATGAGCCATTCTGCATCTCACCTCTGTTGTACATCTTCCGTCTGAGGTTACCAAAGTTCCCAAATATGTAAATTTATTTACCTGTTTTTAATATTGTTCCACTTGTCTTTTTTGAGCCCTGATTTGATGTCTTTATTGTGCCCTGAGGTGATGTCCGCCCTTTATATAGGTAGGTTATTTAGATAGGTGCCCTTTCAGGATCTGGAGCGCGGCGGATTGTGGGGGTGGTGGGTAAAGGAGGGAACAGTTGTATTAGGAGGGCGGGTCGTGGGGGTAAGAGTTAGGGTGCGGTTAATAGGGAGAGCTCGTTGGAGGGCAGATTGCTGGACAGCTTCCGGGTCAAGATGGCTGTGAAATGATTCAATTGTAAGGTGGTCTTGATGGAGACCGTCATCATGTCGGGGCTATGTCCTGTGAAGGTGATCTGTCGACTAAACTGACAATAGAATGGTCGGGGTCAAAGTTTCATCAACTTATGATGTCAATTTACGATTAAAAATAAAATATGGAATTGATTAAAATAGAGAAGTAATAATATTCTTGTTTATGCTGTTTTTAATTGAGGAACAGGATTACATGTGTAACGGGCAGACGGACAGACAATCAAACAGACAGGCAGACAATCAGACACATAAGTAGGCAGACAATCAGACAGGTAGGCGGACAGGAAGACAATCAGGTAGACAATCAGACAGACAAGCAGGCAGACAGACGATCAGAAAGGCAGGCAGACATATAAGAAGACAGACAGGCAGGCAGGCAGGCAGGCAGACAATCAGACACACAAGCAGGCAGAAAAAAGAACAAGAACAGGAGTAAGGCAAGGATGCCTTCTGTCTCCATTTCTCTTTCTACTGGCCATAGATTGGATTATGAAAATAACTCAAAACAACAGAAATGGGATCCAGTGGTCACTGACCAAACAACTTGATGATTTAGACTTTGCTGATGACATAGCTCTCCTATCACACAGCCATCAACAGATGCAGGATAAAATGAGTATATTAGATGAGAGATCACAACAGCTAGGACTAAAGATTAATAGAGATAAGACCAACATTATGAGCATTAATGCAGTTGGCAATAACCAAATAAAACTAGGAGGAATACCCCTACTAGACGTACAATCTTACATATATCTGGGCAGTAATATAGATTAAGAGGGAGGAACAGAAAATGATACCAAAATAAGGATATCAAAAGCAAGAGGAGCTTTCATTGCACTGGGAAACATATGGAAATCAAAAGAAATTAGGCTAAATACAAAAATAAAAATTGTCAACTCAAATGTTAAGTCGGTCCTATTATATGGCTGTGAAACATGGAGAATAACAAAATCACGAAGGTACAGACTTTCATTAATGGATGCTTGCGCAGAATAAAGGGATGGAAATGGCAAGACAAAGTCACTAACGTTGAATTATGGAAATGTACCGGTCAAATACCAGTGGATAAAGAGATACAGCGAAGACGATGGTGCTGGATAGGACACACCCTACGGAAGCCAACTGAGAGTATTACACAACAGGCCCTTTTTTGGAATCCCCAGGGGAAAAGACAAAGAGGAAGACCAAGGAATTCTTGGAGAAGACAGATCGAAGCAGAGATGAAGATGATGGAGAAGACATGGAATGATCTTAAAAGAATGGCAAAAAACAGAACGACTTGGAAAGTGTTTGTTGAAGACCTATGCTCCACTGGGAGCTGAAAGTGTTTGTTGAAGACCTATGCTCCACATGGAGCTGAAAGTGTTTGTTGAAGACCTAAGCTCCACAGGGAGCTGAAAGTGTTTGTTGAAGACCTATGCTCCACAGAGAGCTGAAAGTGTTTGTTGAAGACCTGTGCTCCACAGGGAGCTGAAAGTGCTTGTTGAAGACCTATGCTCCACTGGGAGCTAAAAGTGTTTGTTGAAGACCTATGCTCCACTGGGAGCTAAAAGTGTTTGTTGAAGACCTATGCTCCACTGGGAGCTAAAAGTGTTTGTTGAAGACCTATGCTCCACTGGGAGCTAAAAGTGTTTGTTGAAGACCTATGCTCCACTGGGAGCTAAAAGTGTTTGTTGAAGACCTATGCTCCACAGGGAGCTAAAAGTGTTTGTTGAAGACCTATGCTCCACTGGGAGCTAAAAGTGTTTGTTGAAGACCTATGCTCCACAGAGAGCTAAAAGTGTTTGTTGAAGACCTATGCTCCACAGGGAGCTAAAAGTGTTTGTTGAAGACCTATGCTCCACAGAGAGCTGAAAGTGTTTGTTGAAGATCTATGCTCCACAGGGAACTAAAAGTGTTTGTTGAAGACCTATGCTCCACAGGGAGCTGAAAGTGTTTGTTGATGACCTATGCTCCACAGGGAGCTAAAAGTGTTTGTTGAAGACCTATGCTCCACAGGGAGCTAAAAGTGTTTGTTGAAGACCTATGCTCCACATGGAGCTGAAAGTGTTTGTTGAAGACCTATGCTCCACATGGAGCTGAAAGTGTTTGTTGAAGACCTATGCTCCACTGGGAGCTAAAAGTGTTTGTTGAAGACCTATGCTCCACATGGAGCTGAAAGTGTTTGTTGAAGACCTATGCTCCACATGGAGCTGAAAGTGTTTGTTGAAGACCTATGCTCCACAGAGAGCTGAAAGTGTTTGTTGTAGACCTATGCTCCACAGAGAGCTGAAAGTGTTTGTTGAAGACCTATGCTCCACTGGGAGCTGAAAGTGTTTGTTGAAGACCTATGCTCCACAGAGAGCTGAAAGTGTTTGTTGAAGACCTATGCTCCACATGGAGCTGAAAGTGTTTGTTGAAGAACTATGCTCCACTGGGAGCTGAGAGTGTTTGTTGAAGACCTATGCTCCACTGGGAGCTGAAAGTGTTTGTTGAAGAACTATGCTCCACAGGGAGCTGAAAGTGTTTGTTGAAGACCTATGCTCGACAGGGAGCTGAAAGTGTTTGTTGAAGACCTATGCTCCACTGAGAGCTGAAAGTGTTTGTTGAAGAACTATGCTCCACAGGGAGCTGAAAGTGTTTGTTGAAGACCTATGCTCCACAGAGAGCTGAAAGTGTTTGTTGAAGACCTATGCTCCACAGAGAGCTGAAAGTGTTTGTTGAAGACCTATGCTCCACAGAGAGCTGAAAGTGTTTGTTGAAGACCTATGCTCCACAGAGAGCTGAAAGTGTATGTTGAAGACCTATGCTCCACAGGGAGCTGAAAGTGTTTGTTGAAGACCTATGCTCCACAGAGAGCTGAAAGTGTTTGTTGAAGACCTATGCTCCACAGAGAGCTGAAAGTGTTTGTTGAAGACCTATGCTCCACAGAGAGCTGAAAGTGTTTGTTGAAGACCTATGCTCCACAGAGAGCTGAAAGTGTTTGTTGAAGAACTATGCTCCACAGGGAGCTGAAAGTGTTTGTTGAAGACCTATGCTCCACAGGGAGCTGAAAGTGTTTGTTGAAGAACTATGCTCCACTGAGAGCTGAAAGTGTTTGTTGAAGAACTATGCTCCACTGGGAGCTAAAAGTGTTTGTTGAAGACCTATGCTCCACAGAGAGCTGAAAGTGTTTGTTGAAGAACTATGCTCCACTGGGAGCTGAAAGTGTTTGTTGAAGACCTAAGCTCCACAGGGAGCTGAAAGTATTTGTTGAAGACCTATGCTCCACAGGGAGCTGAAAGTGTTTGTTGAAGACCTATGCTCTACAGAGAGCTGAAAGTGTTTGTTGAAGACCTATGCTCCACAGAGAGCTGAAAGTGTTTGTTGAAGACCTATGCTCCACAGAGAGCTGAAAGTGTTTGTTGAAGACCTATGCTCCACAGAGAGCTGAAAGTGTTTGTTGAAGACCTATGCTCCACAGAGAGCTGAAAGTGTTTGTTGAAGACCTATGCTCCACTGGGAGCTAAAAGTGTTTGTTGAAGACCTATGCTCCACTGGCAGCTAAAAGTGTTTGTTGAAGACCTATGCTCCACTGGGAGCTAAAAGTGTTTGTTGAAGACCTATGCTCCACTGAGAGCTAAAAGTGTTTGTTGAAGACCTATGCTCCACTGGGAGCTAAAAGTGTTTGTTGAAGACCTATGCTCCACTGGGAGCTAAAAGTGTTTGTTGAAGACCTATGCTCCACTGGGAGCTAAAAGTGTTTGTTGAAGACCTATGCTCCACTGGGAGCTAAAAGGTAGAAGAAGAGGATGCTGTTTTTAATTGAGGAACAGGATTACCTGTGTAACGGGCAGACAGACAGGCAGGCAATCAATCGGACAGACAGACAGACAGGCAGGCAATCAATCGGACAGACAGACAGACAGGCAGGCAATCAATCGGACAGACAGACAGACAGGCAGGCAATCAATCGGACAGACAGACAGGCAAGCAATCAATCGGACAGACAGACAGGCAAGCAATCAATCGGACAGACAGACAGGCAAGCAATCAATCGGACAGACAGACAGGCAAGCAATCAATCGGACAGACAGACAGGCAAGCAATCAATCGGACAGACAGACAGGCAAGCAATCAATCGGACAGACAGACAGGCAAGCAATCAATCGGACAGACAGACAGGCAAGCAATCAATCGGACAGACAGGCAAGCAATCAATCGGACAGACAGAGAGACAGACAGACAGGCAAGCAATCAATCGGACAGACAGAGAGACAGACAGACAGGCAAGCAATCAATCGGACAGACAGACAGGCAAGCAATCAATCGGACAGACAGAGAGACAGACAGACAGGCAAGCAATCAATCGGACAGACAGAGAGACAGACAGGCAGCTTGATGCAACAAAGTTGTATGCCCAGCACACTTTAGTGAGTGTGTAGTCACCTGCTGCTGCACTGTGTACCCAACAGCCGGACCGAACCGGGAACTCGTTGTTGATGTGTACAGTGTCCGTGACTGAAATATCTGACATCTGGTCCAACAGCGATTCTAAAACTGTTGAAACTCTCGCCACATCGGACACATGATAATAAACACCACAGAGAGCGGTTCAATGATCACCCAACGTGTCACTTTGAGTGCAGATCTTGATTAGACAAGTGCAAATAAGTCATTATATTTGATCAATTAGCGCGAACAAGTCGGTGCACCATTTATCTCGTTACTAGAAAATAGTGCACTAAATATTGTCACCCCACAGTAAACATTGCACGGAAATAAGGACTCGCCACACTAAACTCGGCACTGAATATTGTCTCGTTATACTAAACAGTGCACTGAATATTGATTCACCACACTAAACAGTGGACTGAATATTGTCTCACCACACTAAACCGTGCACTGAATATTGATTCACCACACTAAACCGTGCACTGAATATTGTCTCACCACACTAAACCGTGCACTGAATATTGTCTTGAGGTTGACAGGTTGGACATGTAGCAGTCTTGAGGTTGACAGGTTGGACATGTAGCAGTCTTGAGGTTGATAGGTTGGACATGTGGCAGTCTTGAGATTGACAGAGTTGGCATATTGTGTCGGCCTTGTGGTTGACAGAGTTGTCACATAGCGGTCTTGATGTTGACAGAGTTGACATGTGGTAGTTTTGTTGTCAGATCTGACATATAGCGGTCTTGATGTTGACAGAGTTGTCATGTAGCGGTCTCGATGTTGGTAGAGTTGACATGTGGTAGTTTTGTTGTCAGATCTGACATATAGCGGTCTTGATGTTGACAGAGTTGACATATAGCTGTCTTGATGTTGACAGAGTTGGCATGTAGCGATCTCGAGGCTGACAGAGTTGACATGTAGCGATCTTGATGTTGACAAAGTTGACATATAGCTGTCTTGATGTTGACAGAGTTGGCATGTAGCGATCTCGAGGCTGACAGAGTTGACATGTAGCGATCTTGATGTTGACAGAGTTGACATATAGCTGTCTTGATGTTGACAGAGTTGGCATGTAGCGATCTCGAGGCTGACAGAGTTGACATGTAGCGATCTTGATGTTGACAGAGTTGACATATAGCTGTCTTGATGTTGACAGAGTTGGCATGTAGCGATCTCGAGGCTGACAGAGTTGACATGTAGCGGTATAGATTTTGGCAGAAAGGACATGCAACGATTTCAAGGTTGACATGTAGTCATACTAAACAGTGCACTAGTCTATCCTTTGTGCCTTGTGTATGCACACGGACATAGATGTGCACGCATCTGGGTATGTAGGCTGTAGGCGTACTTTTTCACATGCATGTGCACGCTCACATATGGGTGTAGATATTATATATACATGGGGATACATAAATATATGTGTGTGTATATTTGGGAATACATAAATATGTGTGTGTTTTTATGTACGTATAAATATAAAATTTTCAACTCAAATGTTAAATCGGTCCTATTATATGGCCGTGAAACATGGAGAACAACAGAAATGACAATCACGAAGATACAGACTTTCATTAATGGATGCTTACACAGGATAAAAGGATGGAAATGGCAGGACAAAATCACTAACATAGAAATATGGAAATGTACCAGTCAAACACCAGTGGATAAAGAGATACAGCGAAGACGATGGTTAGGATAGGACACACACTACGGAAGCCAATTGAGAGTATTAAACAACAGACCCTTTTTTGGAATCCCCAAGGGGAAAAGACAAAGAGGAAGATCAAGGAATTCTTGGAGAAGACAGATAGAAACAGAGATGAAGATGGGGAAGACATGGAATGATCTTAAAAGAATGACAAAAAACAGAACGACTTGGAAAGTGTTTGTTGAAGACCTATGCTCCATTGGGAGCTAAAAAGGTAGAAGAAGATATATATATATATATATATATATATATATATATATATATATATATATATATATATATATATATATCTATATATCTATATATATATATATATATATATATGTTTATACGCGTCCGTGTGTTCTCGCACGTCCATACGGAGATACGTATCAACATTACCGGTAGCATTATAGTTGAGCTAACCTATACAATATCTCCCCCCTCCCCCATCCAATGTTTTTAGAACACTTCCACCTGTGTTTTGGCCCTCCCATTAGCTGATCAATTACACCGGGTATCCTGCGGGGACTAGCCCTCATTCATTTTCCTTCTGACCACAGCACAATACGCATGGGCGACATTTGTGTTTCTCCTTTTAGTTCCAAATTATTGTGTTTTAAATACTTCATTGTTAGCTATCTATGTAGGGCTAACTTTATTTGCTTAGATATTTGTGTATGTGCTGTTTGTTGTTCCTGCTGAAGGCCTACAGAGTCGAAACGTCGTTAAAATGTGCGTCTTTCATTAATTACGTAAAGCTTGAACCATACCATTTTTTTTTTCTTTTCTTCTTTACAATCAATTTTACTGCAGCTTCTCATGTTTTATACATTTCTTTGTCTGGACCCTCTTATTGGCATAGTTGACATGTAGCGGTCTCGAGGTTGACAAAGTTGACATGTAGCGGTCTAGAGGTTGACAAAGTTGACATGTAGCGGTCTCGAGGTTGAAATAGTTGACATGTAGCGGTATCGAGGTTGACATGTAACGGTCTCGAGGTTGACATAGTTGACATGTAGCGGTCTCGAGATTGACATAGTTGACATGAAGCGGCCTCGAGGTTGACAAAGTTGACTTGTAGCGGACTCGAGGTTGACAAAGTTGACATGTAGCGGTCTCGAGGTTGACAAAGTTGACATGTAGCGGTCTCGAGGTTGACATGTAGCGGTCACGACGTTGACAAAGTTGACATGTAGCGGTCTCGAGGTTGACAAAGTTGACATGCAGCGGTCTCGAGGTTGACATAGTTGACATGTCGCGGTCTCGAGGTTGACAAAGTTGACATGTAGCGGTCTCGAGGTTAACAAAGTTGACATGTAGCGGTCTCGAGGTTGACAAAGTTGTCTTGTAGCAGTCTCGAGGTTGACAAAGTTGTCTTGTAGCAGTCTCGAGGTTGACAAAGTTGACATGCAGCAGTCTCGAGGTTGACAAAGTTGTCATGTAGCGGTCTCGAGGTTGACAAAGTTGACATGTAGCGATCTCGAGGTTGACAAAGTTGACATGTAGCGATCTCGAGGTTGACAAAGTTGACATGTAGCGGTCTCGAGGTCGACAAAGTTGACATGTAGCGGTCTCGAGGTTGACAAAGTTGACATGTAGGGATCTCGAGGTTGACAACGTTGACATGTAGCGATCTCGAGGTTAACAAAGTTTACATGTAGCGATCTCGAGGTTGATAAAGTTGATATGTAGCGTTCTCGAGGTTGACAAAGTGGACATGTACCGGTCTCGAGGTTGACAAAGTTGACATGTAACGGTCTCGAGGTTGACATGTATCGGTCTAGAGGTTGACAAATCTGACATGTAGCGGTCTCGAGGTTAACATAGTTGACATGTAGCGGTCTCGATCGAGGTTGACAAAGTTGACATGTAGCGTTCTCGAGGTTGACAAAGTTGACATGTATCGGTCTCGAGGTTGACAAAGTTGACATGTAGCGATCTCGAGGTTAACATAGTTGACATGTAGCGGTCTCGAGGTTAACATAGTTGACATGTAGCGTTCTCGAGGTTGACAATGTTGGCATGTAGCAGTTTCGAGGTTGACAGAGCTTCCATATAGCAGTCTCGAGATTGACAGCGCTGCCATGTAGTAGTCTCAAGCTTGACAGAGCTGCCATGCAGCAGTCTCGAGGTTGACAGAGCTGCCATGCAGCAGTCTCAAACTTGAAAGAGCTGCCATGTAGCAGTCTCAAGCTTGACAGAGCTGCCATGTAGCAGTCTCAAGCTTGACAGAGCTGCTATGTAGCAGTATCGAGGTTGACAGAGCTGCCATGCAGCAGTCTCAAGCTTGACAGAGCTGCCATGTAGCAGTCTCAAGCTTGACAGAGCTGCTATGTAGCAGTATCGAGGTTGACAGAGCTGCCATGCAGCAGTCTCAAGCTTGACAGAGCTGCCATGTAGCTGTCTCAAGCTTGATAGAGCTGCCATGTAGCAGTCTCAAGCTTGACAGAGCTGCCATGTAGCAGTCTCAAGCTTGACAGAGCTGCTATGTAGCAGTATCGAGGTTGACAGAGCTGCCATGCAGCAGTCTCAAGCTTGACAGAGCCGCCATGTAGCAGTCTCGAGGTTGACAGAGCTGCCATGTATCAGTCTCGAGGTTGCCAGAGTAGAACAGTCTCATGACTATGAACCTGTTGTTTACATATCGTCACTTTAGCAAAACATCCTTAATCTTCTCCTTTCTTCACTCCAGACACAACTACTGGTCCTCATTGTCTTTGCTTCATCCATGTTTTACTTTCTATCTCTAACTTCCATCATTCTCTGAAGTATTCAGAGCAACATGTCATTCCGATTGCTATATTCGATTCCAATTTGCGAGCAGTATCCCCGACGATCCCGAGGTCATTTCCTTATTTGTTCTCTCATCGATTTATTGACCTCTCAACTCCGACAACCCAATCATAACCCAGCCTTCCTACACACACACACACACACACACACACACACACACACACACACACACACACACACACACACACACACACACACACACACACACACACACACACACACACACACACACACACACACACACACACACACACACACACACACACACACACACACACACACACACACACACACACACACACACACACACACACACACACACACACACACACACACACACACACACACACACACACACACACACACACACACACACACACACACACACACACACACACACACACACACACACACACACACACACACACACACACACACACACACACACACACACACACACACACACACACACACACACACACACACACACACACACACACACACACACACACACACACACACACACACACACACACACACACACACACACACACACACACACACACACACACACCACACACACACACACACACACACACACACACACACACACACACACACACACACACACACACACACACACACACACACACACACACACACACACACACACACACACACACACACACACACACACACACACACACACACACACACACACACACACACACACACACACACACACACACACACACACACACACACACACACACACACCACACACACACACACACACACACACACACACACACACACACACACACACACACACACACACACACACACACACACACACACACACACACACACACACACACACACACACACACACACACACACACACACACACACACACACACACACACACACACACACACACACACACACACACACACACACACACACACACACACACACACACACACACACACACACACACACACACACACACACACACACACACACACACACACACCACACACACACACACACACACACACACACACACACACACACACACACACACACACACACACACACACACACACACACACACACACACACACACACACACACACACACACACACACACACACACACACACACACACACACACACACACACACACACACACACACACACACACACACACACACACACACACACACACACACACACACACACACACACACACACACACACACACACACACACACACACACACACACACACACACACACACACACACACACACACACACACACACACACACACACACACACACACACACACACACACACACACACACACACACACACACCACACACACACACACACACACACACACACACACACACACACACACACACACACACACACACACACACACACACACACACACACACACACACACCACACACACACACACACACACACACACACACACACACACACACACACACACACACACACACCACACACACACACACACACACACACACACACACACACACACACACACACACACACACACACACACACACACACACACACACACACACACACACACACACACACACACACACACACACACACACACACACACACACACACACACACACACACACACACCACACACACACACACACACACACACACACACACACACACACACACACACACACACACACACACACACACACACACACACACACACACACACACACACACACACACACACACACACACACACACACACACACACACACACACACACACACACACACACACACACACACACACACACACACACACACACACACACACACACACACACACACACACACACACACACACACACACACACACACACACACACACACACACACACACACACACACACACACACACACACACACACACACACACACACACACACACACACACACACACACACCACACACACACACACACACACACACACACACACACACACACACACACACACACACACCACACACACACACACACACACACACACACACACACACACACACACACACACACACACACACACACACACACACACACACACACACACACACACACACACACACACACACACACACACACACACACACACACACACACACACACACACACACACACACACACACACACACACACACACACACACACACACACACACACACACACACACACACACACACACACACACACACACACACACACACACACACACACACACACACACACCACACACACACACACACACACACACACACACACACACACACACACCACACACACACACACACACACACACACACACCACACACACACACACACACACACACACACACACACACACACACACACACACACACACACACACACACACACACACACACACACACACACACACACACACACACACACACACACACACACACACACACACACACACACACACACACACACACACACACACACACACACACACACACACACACACACACACACACACACACACACACACACACACACACACACACACACACACACACACACACACACACACACACACACACACACACACACACACACACACACACACACACACACACACACACACCACACACACACACACACACACACACACACACACACACACACACACACACACACACACACACACACACACACACACACACACACACACACACACACACACACACACACACACACACACACACACACACACACACACACACACACACACACACACACACACACACACACACACACACACACACACACACACACACACACACACACACACACACACACACACACACACACACACACACACACACACACACACACACACACACATCTATAACTTGTGTCACAGCTAAATAAGTGCACAAGTTGCTGTATACATCCACATATATCCACTACAGATTCTCACATACACAAACAATGTTATACAAGCACATTAAGATGTCAGAAGACCTTAATAACAATGAAATAGTGATGGCAGTAGTGGTGATACTGATATTGATAGCAGTGATAGTGGTGATACTGATATTGATAGCAGTGATAGTGGTGATACTGATATTGATAGCAGTGATAGTGGTGATACTGATATTGATAGCAGTGATAGTGGTGATACTGATATTGATAGCAGTGATAGTGATGATACAGAGGATAACAGCAGTGATAGTGGTGGTACAGAGGATGACAGCAGTGATAGTGGTGATACAGAGGATGGCAGCAGTGATAGTGGTGGTACAGAGGATGACAGCAGTGATAGTGGTGGTACAGAGGATGACAGCAGTGATAGTGGTGGTACAGAGGATGACAGCAGTGATAGTGGTGGTACAGAGGATGGCAGCAGTGATACAGAGGATGACAGCAGTGATAGTGGTGGTACAGAGGATGGCAGCAGTGATAGTGGTGGTACAGAGGATGGCAGCAGTGATAGTGGTGGTACAGAGGATGGCAGCAGTGATAGTGGTGATACAGAGAATGGCAGCAGTGATAGTGGTGATACAGAGAATGGCAGCAGTATTAGTGGTGGTACAGAGGATGGCAGCAGTGATAGTGGTGATACAGAGGATGACAGCAGTGATAGTGGTGATACAGAGAATGGCAGCAGTGATAGTGGTGGTACAGAGGATGGCAGCAGTGATAGTGGTGGTACAGAGGATGGCAGCAGTGATAGTGGTGATACAGAGAATGGCAGCAGTGATAGTGGTGATACAGAGGATGGCAGCAGTGATAGTGGTGGTACAGAGGATGGCAGCAGTGATAGTGGTGATACAGAGAATGGCAGCAGTGATAGTGGTGATACAGAGGATGGCAGCAGTGATAGTGGTGATACAGAGAATGATAGCAGTGATAGTGGTGATACAGAGGATGGCAGCAGTGATAGTGGTGGTACAGAGGATGACAGCAGTGATACAGAGGATGACAGCAGTGATAGTGGTGGTACAGAGGATGGCAGCAGTGATAGTGGTGGTACAGAGGATGGCAGCAGTGATAGTGGTTGTACAGAGGATGGCAGCAGTGATAGTGGTGATACAGAGAATGGCAGCAGTGATAGTGGTGGTACAGAGGATGGCAGCAGTGATAGTGGTGATACAGAGAATGATAGCAGTGATAGTGGTGATACAGAGGATGGCAGCAGTGATAGTGGTGATACAGAGGATGGCAGCAGTGATAGTGGTGATACAGAGAATGATAGCAGTGATAGTGGTGATACAGAGGATGACAGCAGTGATAGTGGTGGTACAGAGGATGGCAGCAGTGATAGTGGTGATACAGAGGATGACAGCAGTGATAGTGGTGGTACAGAGGATGGCAGCAGTGATAGTGGTGGTACAGAGGATGGCAGCAGTGATAGTGGTGATACAGAGAATGATAGCAGTGATAGTGGTGATACAGAGGATGGCAGCAGTGATAGTGGTGATACAGAGGATGGCAGCAGTGATAGTGGTGATACAGAGAATGATAGCAGTGATAGTGGTGATACAGAGGATGACAGCAGTGATAGTGGTGGTACAGAGGATGGCAGCAGTGATAGTGGTGATACAGAGGATGACAGCAGTGATAGTGGTGGTACAGAGGATGGCAGCAGTGATAGTGGTGATACAGAGGATGGCAGCAGTGATAGTGGTGATACAGAGGATGGCAGCAGTGATAGTGGTGATACAGAGGATGGCAGCAGTGATAGTGGTGATACAGAGGATGACAGCAGTGATAGTGGTGGTACAGAGGATGGCAGCAGTGATAGTGGTGATACAGAGGATGGCAGCAGTGATAGTGGTGATACAGAGGATGGCAGCAGTGATACAGAGGATGACAGCAGTGATAGTGGTGATACAGAGAATGATAGCAGTGATAGTGGTGATACAGAGGATGACAGCAGTGATAGTAGTGGTACAGAGGATGGCAGCAGTGATAGTGGTGATACAGAGGATGGCAGCAGTGATAGTGGTGATACAGAGGATGGCAGCAGTGATACAGAGGATGACAGCAGTGATAGTGGTGATACAGAGGATGGCAGCAGTGATACAGAGGATGGCAGCAGTGATAGTGGTGATACAGAGGATGGCAGCAGTGATAGTGGTGGTACAGAGGATGACAGCAGTGATAGTGGTGATACAGAGGATGGCAGCAGTGATACAGAGGATGACAGCAGTGATAGTGGTGATACAGAGGATGGCAGCAGTGATAGTGGTGATACAGAGGATGGCAGCAGTGATAGTGGTGATACAGAGAATGATAGCAGTGATAGTGGTGATTTTTACAATGACCATTATTGTTATTCGAATGCAGATTATGTTAAGGGCGGGAATGATATTTATACCTATGATACCAGGAATGATATTTATACCTATGATACCATGAATGATACTTATACCTATGATACCAGGAATGATATTTATACCTATGATACCAGGAATGATATTTATACCTATGATACCAGGAATGATATTTATACCTATGATACCAGGAATGATATTTATACCTATGATACCAGGAATGATATTTATACCTATGATACCAGGAATGATATTTATACCTATGATACAAGGAATGATATTTATACTTATGATACCAGGAATGATATTTATACCTATGATACCAGGAATGATATTTATACTTATGTTACCAGGAATGATATTTAAACCTATGATACCAGGAATGATATTTATACTTATGATACCAAGAATGATATTTATACATATGATACCATGAATGATATTTATACTTATGATACCAGGAATGATATTTATACCTATGATATCATGAATGATATTATACCTATGATACCAGGAATGATATTTATACTTATGATACCAGGAATGATATTTATACCTATGATACCAGGAATGATATTTATACCTATGGTACCATGAATGATATTTATACCTATTTTACCAGGAATTATATTTACACCTATGACACCAGGAATGATATTTATACCTATGATACCAGGAATAATATTTATACCTATGGTACCAGGAATGATATTTATACCTATGATACCAGGAATGACATTTATACCTATGGCACCAGGAATGATATTTATACCTATGACACCAGGAATGATATTTATACCTATGATACCATGAATGATATTTATACCTAGGGTACCAGGAATGATATTTATACCTATGATACCAGGAATGATATTTATACCGATGATACCATGAATGGTATTTATACCTATGGTACCAGGAATGATATTTATACCTATGGTACCAGGAATGATATTTATACCTATGGTACCAGGAATGATATTTATACCTATGATACCAGGAATGACATTTATACCTATGGCACCAGGAATGATATTTATACCTATGACACCAGGAATGATATTTATACCTATGATACCATGAATGATATTTATACCTAGGGTACCAGGAATGATATTTATACCTATGATACCAGGAATGATATTTATACCTATGATACCAGGAATGATATTTATACCTATGACACCAGGAATGATATTTATACCTATGATACCAGGAATGATATTTATACCTATGATACCAGGAATGATATTTACACCTATGATACCAGGAATGATATTTACACCTATGATACCAGGAATGATATTTATACCTATGTTATAGTATATTTATTGTTTCTTATTTCTTGATATTATATTATTATCGTTCATTCAGCACATGACATTTATAGTTGACACAGCATTAATCATGACAGAGTTCTCGTATGTTCATTATATAATCATAATCAAGTTTATTGATATCTCTAGGCACAATGATCGACTAGTGGTTGGTGCACTTTTCATAAATTAATGTTGATTAATTCTGGACTTCTCGGAGGCAAATCGCCGATGAATATGATCTGTCCACAAGTGCATATCTTACATGCAACATTATTCAACTTACGTTCATGTTCTGACTTACGCTCTGTTCAGACTTCTCTCTCTGTGTCTAATTTCTAACTGTTCTATCCCTGACTGTCTGTATCTCTAACTGTTCTATTCCTATTGTGTTGAAGTTTAAATATTCAGCCACAACTCTTCGTCTGAAAATCAGCAGCCAATCAAACTGTCGCAAAATGACAATTTGCACTCTTCTGATCATTTGAGTTGGTCACCCCTCATCATTCTGCGACTCAAAATCTGACCTGTGTCTCAAATATCCACGACTTGATAAATAACACTTTGTTTTCGTGACTGTTCTATAACCCCTTCAAAATAATTATTACTTCATGACTCTGACCTTTCCTGGTAGTTGGACGACAACTTATTTATCAGACGGCCAAAAACATGGGGTCAACGCATGCTATATTGTTATTTCCCCAACCTGCTGTTGTGGAAATCTGCGTCTACTCTCACTTCTACAAACTTGGTTGAAGTGGAAATTTCCATGGACCTAAACTATTATAGTCCAGTGTAATTCTGGACCTTCCTCCTTCCCACTTTCTGTGTATCCACTACCCCCTTTCTGAACTTCTACCTTTGCTTGTTATTCTGGCTGGAAGTTTCTAAACCTTAAATTTTATGTCTCAACTACTGCTGGTCGCTACCATATGTTACTGCTATTGTCTATGAAAGAATGGGTAACGACTAAATTACCTGCTCCCATGCTTTCATTAGCTTATCAATTTAGAGAAAGAGGTATGTGTACAGCACTCGGAAAAATTGACAAATAATCAACAACAACAAAAAATATGGATCAAAGCAGGATCGAACCCGTACTCAGTGGCACAGCGCCTTGCCACGAAAAGCCAAACGCTAGGGAACACTGCCACTCAGCTAACTAAAAAATTAGCTTCGTAGACAATGTCTTTTGCGCATGTGTTCTCATGACTATAACATAAGCCCGCGATCACAGCTCGGAAATACACTGTGTACCTGTATTTTTTCCTGTTAAGACAAGTATCTCCCGGTTAGGGTAGGGCTGAATACTTGCGTTGCAGACAAACATTTAGGACGTAACTGCACGAATAGTAGTTTCCTGTGGTTTAGACTGGAGACAAATAATAATACATGAATATTATTATAGAGGGAAACTCCCTAGGCGATTATCAGCGAATCAAATATTGATTCACTGTTTATCGCATCGGAAGTTTCCCTCTGTAATAATATTCATTTATTATTATTTGTCTCCTTTCATTAGCTTGCTCTGTTACACCTATATACCAGGAATGATATTTACACCAATGATACCAGGAATGATATTTATACCTATGATACTGATACGGGAAGACATTCTCTATGGATCGGGAGCTGGCAGACCCCTTTCATGGTTGTAAGGCTCCACTAGATATGAACATAACTAAATGACAAGAACTTGCTAACGACAGATCCAGCTTGAGATGGCCATCTTTTGCTAATTTAAAAGTAAGGAACTCAATTTGAGAAAAGTTGCAGATTCTTGAGACGCTCAGAGAAAGAAAAGAGCACCTTTGACAAAATCTTTACAAGTGACTTTACTGTATTACTAGCAGAAAATCCTAAAGATCTACAACAATTACTTAAAGAGATAAACATGACAAAAAAAAGGTGGATTAGATATAAATATAAAAAAGACTAAAACTATGATCATAAAGAAAGTTAATACTCAGAACCTTCAAGTGGATATCAACACTGAAAGAATAGACCTGGAGACAGTTCAGAACTACAACTACCTTAACGAGTACTATAACCAGTGATGGAAAATGTACAACTGAAATAAACAAAAGAATAGGAAATGCAAAAAGTAATTTTAATGTCATGAAGAACATACTATAGTTCGCTTCAGATTTTTTGCCTCACTTCAAAAAAACCACAGCTCAGCAACCATTTGTGCTACAGTGCTGATATTTTGCATGTAACCTACTGAATCTCATAACGTAATAGAAAAAATAAATTCATTGCAAACAAACTGCTGGTTTTTCTTGTGCGCTTGCTTACCAGGAGGATAAAAGTATGATTAAACTTGGGCACATTTGAATCAAAATTTAAGAGTATTTACCCCTTCCATATCACTTCAAGAATGATTTAAACATCTTCATTTGGGAATTTCCTTTATATGTTGGTGGGTAAAGGCACCGGTTTACACTATTGAATTGCAAATGTCAGATTTTTGTCAATATTTGCACATATGTGTAGCAAATTTCTCTTATATTCGGTGCGCAATTCTGGTTTTGCACTTACTGGATTAAAATTGTCAACTTTTTGTATCACGTCATTAGTATAACGTCACCAAAAATACAAAATCAAATTATTTACATAGGCGTGTTTTGTGAGTTGTGCCCTTAACAATGAGTTTAAAGTTGAAATTTGTTACTGAACAAAATATTACAAAGAAATTATATTTATATTTTTGTAGAGAGGCAAAACGAGGGAGTCTATATCACAGCATATCAAATCCTGAAAAGAGAACGATGCACGTGTTAGGTTTAAGTAAACGGTCGTTTCATAGATCAGTGAAAAATGTTCAATGTGAATGTTCAAGGAAAGAAAGAAGTCGAGGAAGAAAACATTTGTTAGACAGTTTTGACAGAGAACTTGTCCGCAGAGAGATTTGTAAAATGTTTGACTTAGGGGAAGAAGTTACCATAAGGAAACTTAAGATTTGGCTTAAAAAGAACACCAGTATTGATGTATCAAAAACCACACTATGGAGAAGTGTGCGGAGTTTAGGCTTCACTTTTAGAAAATATTCTTGTGGAAGAAACATCATTTGCGAGAAACCTCATTTAGTAGCTGCAAGAAGCAAATATTTACGTGAAGTTAGACAAATGCGTAATGAAGATTATGACATTGTGTACTTGGACGAAACATGGATTAATGCCCACCACACAAATGAAAAAGAATGGCAGTCATTAGATGGGACTATTAAAAGGTATGTACCTAGCAGCAAAGGAAAGCGCCTTATAGTGGCACATGCTGGGAGCAAAAATAATGGCCTGGTGGAGAATGCTGAACTTGTTTTTATTGCAAAGTCAACTGATAACCAGGATTATCATTCAGAGATGAACAGTCATATGTTCAGAGATTGGATTAAAGACACTCTTTTGCCTTTATTAGATCGACCATCTTGTTTGATCATGGATAATGCATCTTACCATAACAAAGTGGCACAAGAAGATAAAGTTCCAACATCATCAAGCACTAAAGCTGAAATAAAGACATGGCTGACAAGGGAACAAATACCATTTAACGATATGTATCTCAAGCCTGAATTACTTTCACTTGTAAAACAGATACAACGGCCAAAGATATTTCAAATAGATAAATTAATTGAAGAACATGGTCATAGATGTTTGAGGCTGCCTCCATATCACTCACACCTAAATCCTATTGAATTAGTTTGGGCAAAGATCAAAGGGCAAGTAGCATCCGAAAATAAAACTTTCAAATTATCTGATGTTAAAGAGCTTACCAATGTTGCTATTTCAAACATAGACAAAGATTATTGGGCTAGTTGTGAAGACCATGTTATGGTTGAGGAAGATAAGTATTGGAGAAACGATGGTCTGTGGGTTATTCAACCAAAAATGGTAATATGTCTATTAGATTCGGCAGATTCTGAATAAAACTCATTTGTTTGAACTTACTGAAGTGACTTTGTTGGAGTTGGAAACTCTGGATACGGACCACTTCAGGAACTGTTTTTTTAGTGAGTTGACGATGTATTCTGTGTTCTTAAAATAAATAATTTCTATTCGGTGAATGTTCGGCCTATTTTGATTTGATTCAATATTAGTTGTATAATTAAAAGAGCCCAATCCAAATGGGTAGCATGTTGTGAAAAAGTGCAATTGTGGCGGTTTATTCCCCTATACACCTTCAGGCATGACAGGAACACTTACTTACTTACTCTCTTATTATAAAGTAATAATGTCCCTTATATAAAAATAAAAGTTACGCCTTTTCCTCTAAAAAGTGTAAAAGATCTTCATTTACCGTACATTCTGTTTTTTGTGTCAAAATAAATACAAATATGAAGGAGATCAAAGGAAGTTGCCGCTTTGAGGAAACGGTAACACATACGATAATTTAAATGATAAATTCGTTACGTCATTGAAAATCTAAGGTCGCATGCAAAAAATCATGGTATTCCATCAGACGGTTTTCGAGATATTACTGGAATTAGGGAGGCAAACAATCTGAAACAAACTATAACATCAAAACAAATAACACCAGGGTAACTTCCAATTTCTAAATGGCGCAGTCATGTTTGCGTCAACGTTCACTGTTACGTATTTTGCCGGAAAGACGGTTAACTCTATCTTTCCAATGTAGATAAGTGTATAGAGATGTAGATAAGTGTATAGAGATGTAGATAAGTGTATAGAGATGTAGATAAGTGTATAGAGATGTAGATAAGTGTATAGAGATGTAGATAAGTGTATAGAGATGTAGATAAGTGTATAGAGATGTAGATAAGTGTATAGAGATGTAGATAAGTGTATAGAGATGTAGATAAGTGTATAGAGATGTAGATAAGTGTATAGAGATGTAGATAAGTGTATAGAGATGTAGATAAGTGTATAGATAGGGAGCTCCACTGTTGACATCTTCGCTGGTCAAGCGGAGTACGTGCATGTGATCTGAAATCCTCTACAGTGAGTGTAATAGTGTGTTCTGTGTTGATTGCAATATACGTCATCATTGGAGTACCGGTCAGTATGGCAGAAAGGTGGCAAGAACCATTGAGGCTCAGTCAGAATAGTGTTCCTTGTTGCAGTTTCCCCATATTCCAAGTCCGGCTTGTTATTTAATCTACTGAGTTTAGTGCTCTGTGCACACCGTGAGATGTCTTTTTCATCCAGATTGTGTTTTGATATTCCGATAGCTTACGATGAATGATGATACCGTATGCACGAAGGAGAGTTCAGCTGCGTTCACTTTCGGTGCCGCTTAACCTTATGTCTTTTGGCGTGTGTTGTAGCTGCTATGATGGGGACTGCAGCTGCCTTTCCGTGTTTGGATCCTTCAATGAGTTTTAATTCGGATTATTCCACTGGCAAGAGCGTTTGAGTATTTGTGGATTTTAATTCGGTTGCAGTGATGCCGGGACCTTCGACTAACCATAACCATAACCATAACCATAACCATAACAGAAGGTCTAAAAATAAGAATACCATCATCATGTGCCATACCAGTTGGCGTAGGCGATCATGTCCTTCCACAATCTTCTATCTACATTGCATCGTATCAGTTCTTTTGTTGACTGTTTGTTAGTGATGTTGATAGTGATGATGTTAGTGATGATGATGTTAGTGATGTTGTTAGTGATGTTGTTAGTGATGATGTTAGTGATGTTGTTAGTGATGTTGTTAGTGATGTTGTTAGTGATGTGATGTTGTTTGTGATGTTGTTTGTGATGTTGTTTGTGATGTTGTTTGTGATGTTGTTTGTGATGTTGTTTGTGATGTTGTTTATGATGTTGTTTGTGATGTTGTTTGTGATGTTGTTTGCTTGTGATGTTGTTTGTGATGTTGTTTGTGATTTTGTTTGTGATTTTGTTTGTGATTTTGTTTGTGATGTTGTTAGTGATGATGTTTGTTTGTGATGATGTTAGTGATGATGATAATGATCTTAATGTCGATGTTATTAATGATCTTAATGTCGATGTTATTAATGATCTTAATGTCGATGTTATTAATGATCTTAATGTCGATGTTATTAGTGATCTTAATGTCGATGTTATTAATGATCTTAATGTCGATGTTATTAGTGATTTTAATGTCGATGATATTAGTGATCTTAATGTCGATGTTATTAGTGATCTTAATGTCGATGTTATTAGTGATTTTAATGTCGATGTTATTAGTGATCTTAATGTCGATGATATTAGTGATCTTAATGTCGATGTTATTAGTGATTTTAATGTCGATGATATTAATGATCTTAATGTCGATGTTATTAGTGATCTTAATGTCGATGTTATTAGTGATTTTAATGTCGATGTTATTAATGATCTTAATGTCGATGTTATTAATGATCTTAATGTCGATGTTATTAGTGATTTTAATGTCGATGTTATTAGTCATCTTAATGTCGATGTTATTAGTGATTTTAATGTCGATGTTATTAATGATCTTAATGTCGATGTTATTAATGATCTTAATGTCGATGTTATTAATGATCTTAATGTCGATGTTATTAGTGATTTTAATGTCGATGTTATTAATGATCTTAATGTCGATGTTATTAGTGATTTTAATGTCGATGTTATTAATGATCTTAATGTCGATGTTATTAGTAATCTTAATGTCGATGTTATTAGTAATCTTAATATCGAAGTTATTATTGATCTTAATGTCGATGTTATTAGTGATCTTAATGTCGATGTTATTAATGATCTTAATGTCGATGTTATTAGTGATCTTAATATCGATGTTATTAGTGATCTTAATGTCGATGTTATTAGTGATCTTAATGTCGATGTTATTAGTGATCTTAATGTCGATGTTATTAGTAATCTTAATGTCGATGTTATTAGTGATCTTAATGTCGATGTTATTAGTAATCTTAATGTTGATGTTATTAGTGATCTTAATGTCGATGTTATTAGTAATCTTAATGTCGATGATATTAGTGATCTTAATGTCGATGATATTAGTGATCTTAATGTCGATGTTATTAAAATGTTGATGATGGCTGTGTGTTATTGACTATTTTTATAGCGATGTTGATAGCGATGTTGATCTGGATGTTGATCTGGATGTTGATAGCGATGTTGATCTGGAAGTTGATCTGGATGTTGATCTGGATGTTGATCTGGATGTTGATAATGATCTTTATAACGACCTTGACATATGTGGAAGGACATGAGGTCATAAGGCAACCGGTATGGCACATGATGAAAATGATTACCACGACTTCAGTTTCCGGTGTATTTGTCTTCATACTTGTTGATAGAACACTCTTTTGCTAATACAAATGAGATGTTCTTGCAGTTTTTCTTTATTTTCAGCAATTAATATGTGGTCTCATTATAATTATATTAATATGTGGTCTCATTATAATTATATGAATATGTGGTCTCATTATAATTATAATTACAATATGGAGGTGCGCGTGGCCGTGCGGCTAAAACCGCTGGCTGGAAAGTCGGGGTACGGTGTTCAAAGCCTGCGGTAGGCAGAAAGGACTTTTTATATCGGGGGTGAAATAAAAATCCTGTCTCACACATCGTGGCGACTGCTTGACCAAGCGGCCTTTATCCCTCTGGTTCTATTATTGACCCCCGACATACACCAGCTGATTTTTTTTTATACGTCGTCACGTGGAAATAGTAGTTCATTGTTTTCATTTCTGGGTTTAGCATCTCTGCTGATGTCATCGTACGTAATGAGCAGGAGAGGCGATAAGACAGCAATCCTGGCAGACAGTGGATGATGATTGTCATGTCCCTTGTCTAGCTCCAATTACTGTAGTTTCCTACAGACTTCGGCACAACTTGATTGGATCTTTACTTATTCTGTCTTCTCTTGGAGTCTGCCATCAATTTTTTTTTCTGTTTAGGGAATAATAGAACAAAGAAGTATGTGTTAGCACTTGGAAAAAAATGACAGACAAACAACAACATAATATTTATGTATTATTATTTGTATCCTTTTTTCTGTTTACCCCGTCACACACTGTTTTCTTGATCTACAAAACCTATAAATCTATTTCTTTTATATCTCAAGAAATTATAAATCTATTTCTTATTATATCTCAAGAAATTATAAATCTAATTTTATTATATCTCAAGAAATTATAAATCTATTTCTTATTATATATCAAGAAATTATAAATCTATTTTTATTATATCTCAAGAAATTATAAATCTATTTCTTATTATATCTCAAGAAATTATAAATCTATTTCTTATTATATCTCAAGAAATTATAAATCTATTTTTATTATATCTCAAGAAATTATAAATCTATTTTTATTATGTCTCATCAGCATCATCAAGTACCGGGCCTAGTGGCGTAGATGATCATGTCTCTCCACAACTTTCGATCTCGGCAGCTATTTATCATTTCTGTTGTTGACCTTCTGCCAAGCCACTCTCTTAAGCTGTCTGTTATTTTTTCTCTTTGCTTCCCTCTGTTTCTTTGTCCCTCAATTTTTCCAGTTGTTACAATATATTCCAGTTGTTCTCTTCTCATTACATGGCCAAAAATGATGATTGTTTCTTCCTAACATTGGAAATTAGCTCTCTTTTTGCTTTGACCTTTTTCAGAACCTCTTCATTACTCTTCTTAGCTGTCCATGGTATTCTCAACATTCTTCTGTAAAACCACATTTCTACAGACTCCAGTGATTTTCTTGTCTGTTGTCCTGTTGTCCATGACTCGTATCCGTATGTTAAGACTGGCTCTTTTTTAACATTTAAGAACTCTTTTTCTTGTTTCTATTGTCAAAAATGGATTGCATAGTATTTTCCTCATTTTTTGGAAAGCTGCTTTTGCCTGAGCCATTCTACACCTCACCTCTTTTGTACATCTTCCGTCTGAGGTTAACAAAGTTCCCAAATATTTTGTATGTTAAAGTATATTTTATTATGTCTACAGAAGCTATAAACTTATTTTTTATTATATCTACAGAAGCTATAAATCTATTTTATTATATCTACAGAAACTATACATCTATTTTTTTATATCTACAGAAACTATAAATCTATTTTTATTATATATACAGAAGCTATAAATCTATTTCTATTATATCTACAAAATCTATAAATCTATTTCTATTATATCTACAAAATCCATAAATCTATTTCTATTATATCTACAAACTCTATAAATCTATTTCTATTATGTCTACAAAACCTATAAATCTATTTCTACTATGTCTACAAAACCTATAAATCTGTTTCTATTATATCTACAAAACCTATAAATCTCTATTATATCTATGCTGTGTTCTACGAGCTGTGTAGAAATGATACATTTGATGACTTTAGTAAGGAGGACATTGGATGTTAGTGATCAGCGAGCGAGTTCTACAAATAATGATTCTGTCAAGGGAAACAATCAAACTGGATAACGAATTTCATTCTTGAACAGAAAGATGGACTTTGAGTTGTTCCTCCTTTCTTTATCTGGAACATCCTGTTTGTAAATGAAAACATGTGTTCTTAAAGAAAGAAAAAAAACAGAATCGCGATTTCAAGTGCAAGCACGAAATCTATAGGGCACAGGAGGAACGGGTAAGACAGGACACAACTGTTCGTCTAAACTATTGGGAAGATCATCAAAATCTCTTTGGCAGTACTGGCCATTTGTTAGATCTGGCCCAATATAACTTTCTATTTGTCAGATCTGGCCCTAGGTAACTTTATATTTGTCAGATCTGGCCCAAGACAACTTTATATTTGTCAGATCTGACAATAGACAACTTTATATTTGTCAGATCTGGCCCTAGGTAACTTTATATTTGTCAGATCTGGCCCAAGACAACTTTATATTTGTCAGATCTGACAATAGACAACTTTATATTTGTCAGATCTGACCCTAGACAACTTTATATTTGTCAGATCTGGCCCAAGACAACTTTATATTTGTCAGATCTGGCCCAAGACAACTTTATATTTGTCAGATCTGACGCAAGACAACTTTATATTTGTCAGATCTGGCCCTAGGTAACTTTATATTTGTCAGATCTGGCCCAAGACAACTTTATATTTGTCAGATCTGACGCAAGACAACTTTATATTTGTCAGATCTGACAATAGACAACTTTATATTTGTCAGATCTGGCCCTAGACAACTTTATATTTGTCAGATCTGACAATAGACAACTTTATATTTGTCAGATCTGGCCCAAGACAACTTTATATTTGTCAGATCTGGCCCTAGACAACTTTATATTTGTCAGATCTGACAATAGACAACTTTATATTTGTCAGATCTGGCCCAAGACAACTTTATATTTGTCAGATCTGACAATAGACAACTTTATATTTGTCAGATCTGGCCCAAGACAACTTTATATTTGTCAGATCTGACAATAGACAACTTTATATTTGTCAGATCTGGCCCAAGACAACTTTATATTTGTCAGATCTGACAATAGACAACTTTATATTTGTCAGATCTGGCCCAAGACAACTTTATATTTGTCAGATCTGGCCCTAGACAACTTTATATTTGTCAGATCTGGCCCTAGACAACTTTATATTTGTCAGATCTGACCCTAGACAACTTTATATTTGTCAGATCTGGCCCAAGACAACTTTATATTTGTCAGATCTGGCCCTAGACAACTTTATATTTGTCAGATCTGGCCCAAGACAACTTTATATTTGTCAGATCTGGCCCTAGACAACTTTATATTTGTCAGATCTGGCCCAAGACAACTTTATATTTGTCAGATCTGACCCTAGACAACTTTATATTTGTCAGATCTGGCCCAAGACAACTTTATATTTGTCAGATCTGACGCAAGACAACTTTATATTTGTCAGATCTGACCCTAGACAACTTTATATTTGTCAGATCTGACCCTAGACAACTTTATATTTGTCAGATCTGGCCCTAGACAACTTTATATTTGTCAGATCTGGCCCAAGACAACTTTATATTTGTCAGATCTGGCCCTAAGAAACTTTATATTTGTCAGATCTGGCCCTAGGTAACTTTATATTTGTCAGATCTGGCCCTAGGTAACTTTATATTTGTCAGATCTGACCCTAGACAACTTTATATTTGTCAGATCTGACCCTAGACAACTTTATATTTGTCAGATCTGACGCAAGACAACTTTATATTTGTCAGATCTGGCCCTAAGAAACTTTATATTTGTCAGATCTGGCCCTAGGTAACTTTATATTTGTCAGATCTGGCCCTAGGTAACTTTATATTTGTCAGATCTGACCCTAGACAACTTTATATTTGTCAGATCTGACCCTAGACAACTTTATATTTGTCAGATCTGACCCTAGACAACTTTATATTTGTCAGATCTGACCCTAGACAACTTTATATTTGTCAGATCTGACCCTAGACAACTTTATATTTGTCAGATCTGGCCCAAGACAACTTTATATTTGTCAGATCTGGCCCTAGACAACTTTATATTTGTCAGATCTGGCCCAAGACAACTTTATATTTGTCAGATCTGACCCTAGACAACTTTATATTTGTCAGATCTGGCCCAAGACAACTTTATATTTGTCAGATCTGGCCCAAGACAACTTTATATTTGTCAGATCTGACGCAAGACAACTTTATATTTGTCAGATCTGGCCCTAAGAAACTTTATATTTGTCAGATCTGGCCCTAGGTAACTTTATATTTGTCAGATCTGGCCCTAGGTAACTTTATATTTGTCAGATCTGACCCAAGACAACTTTATATTTGTCAGATCTGACCCTAGGTAACTTTATATTTGTCAAATCTGACCCTAAGAAACTTTATATTTGTCAGATCTGGCCCTAGGTAACTTTATATTTGTCAGATCTGACCTAGGTAACTTTATATTTGTCCGATCTGGCCTTCAGTCTAGACAATATGATGATGGCGGTTGCTACTTGCAGCTCAGTCTTGTCCTGTTAAACTCTGAATCGGTCTGTTGCATCGAGATTTTGGTTGTGAATTGTGCTATTTATATATCTATCGATGTTGACAGTATTGTCCCATCTTTCATGACCGGAAGTCCGAGTTGACCGTATTGTCCCATCTTTCATGACCGGAAGTCCGAGTTGACCGTATTGTCCCATCATTCATGACCGGAAGTCCGAGTGGAGCGTATTGTCAGGAATCGTGATCGTCACAAGTAACTGGATATACAATATTCATGAAGAATATCGAGTTAACAATCCATGAAAAGTGATATGGAATCGCCGAAAGTTGAAATACGAGTACAGATATAAGCTCAGGAAAAAGCTTTCCAACACATGAGGACGATACTGTTTTACTCATTTTTGGCAAGAAAAAGATTCTTAAATTTTATGTAGAGTTTCGCCGTTTCCCCTTATGTCATTTGGCGTGTGCTGAGACTGCTACGATGGGGACTACAGTTTCCCTTCTTTGTTTGGGAGATGAGATTAATTCGGATGATTATGCTGGCACGGGCGGTTGAGCAATTATGGATTTTAATTCGTCTGCAGTGATACCGGGGCTTGCTATAACCAAAAAAAAACAAATATATTGTACTATTGATGTGCGGTCATGTAACGCAGATGTCCTCGCTAAATGTACCAGTCACAAAATCATCACATTTGTTGACATATTTGAGGGACTGGTTGGTCTCGAGGCCGGCTTCCAGACAGAGGTTGTGGGTTCAAAACCCGGCTACAGCGGGATTTTTATTCATGATTTCTCTCTGCGGCAGCCACCCCTGGTCTCAGCAGCGAGGCCTGGCTTGAAACGTTAATTACTCTGCGATGGAAAAAATATGAGTACCACCGAAGTCGGAGTTATCTGCCTGTGCGGCGAGGGGCCCCTGTGCACGCGGCTGCCAGGGCAAATGGATTAACATGCAAAATTCAGTTCCTAGTCTCTAGGGACTTCGTCAGAGGTAAAAGCTGGCGAACGAAAAAAAAATGTGTCGGAAGTCATTTGTCAAACACTAAAGTTCTTGTATTCAACCTCAGCTTCTTCTTTCATCTAACAGTGGAGGTAAATAGAAGAGGGTTGTGAGAGAGGAGGACGTGCGAAGAGGGAGATGTGAGAGAGGAGGACGTGTGAAGAGGGAGATGTGAGAGAGGAGGACGTGTGAAGAGGGAGATGTGAGAGAGGAGGACGTGTGAAGAGGGAGATGTGAGAGAGGAGGACGTGTGAAGAGGGAGATGTGAGAGAGGAGGACGTGTGAAGAGGGAGATGTGAGAGAGGAGGACGTGTGAAGAGGGAGATGTGAGAGAGGAGGACGTGTGAAGAGGGAGATGTGAGAGAGGAGGACGTGTGAAGAGGGAGATGTGAGAGAGGAGGACGTGTGAAGAGGGAGATGTGAGAGAGGAGGACGTGTGAAGAGGGAGATGTGAGAGAGGAGGACGTGTGAAGAGGGAGGGATGAGGATGAAACATGACAAGAGAGTCGACGTGAAAGAGTGAATAGAGGATAAAACATGGGGAGAGAGTAGAAATGAGAGAGTGAATAGAGGATAAAACATGGGGAGAGAGTAGAAATGAAAGAGTGAATAGAGGATAAAACATGGGGAAAGAGAAGAAATGAAAGAGTGAATAGAGGATAAAACATGGGGAGAGAGTAGAAATGAGAGAGTGAATAGAGGATAAAACATGTGGAGAGAGTAGAAATGAGAGAGTGAATAGAGGATAAAACATGGGGAGAGAGTAGAAATGAGAGAGTGAATTAGAGGATAAAACATGGGGAGAGAGTAGAAATGAGAGAGTGAATAGAGGATAAAACATGGAGAGAGAGTAGAAATGAGAGAGTGAATAGAGGATAAAACATGGGGAGAGAGTAGAAATGAGAGAGTGAATAGAGGATACAACATGGGGAGAGAGTTGAAATGAGAGAGTGAATAGAGGATAAAACATGGGGAGAGAGTAGAAATGAGAGAGTGAATAGAGGATACAACATGGGGAGAGAGTTGAAATGAGAGAGTGAATAGAGGATAAAACATGGGGAGAGAGTAGAAATGAAGAGTGAATAGAGGATAAAACATGGGGAAAAAGAAGAAATGAAAGAGTGAATAGAGGATAAAACATGGGGAAAGAGAAGAAATGAGAGAGTGAATAGAGGATAAAACATGGGGAAAGAGAAGAAATGAAAGAGTGAATAGAGGATAAAACATGGGGAAAGAGAAGAAATGAAAGAGTGAATAGAGGATAAAACATGGGGAGAGAGTAGAAATGAGAGAGTGAATAGAGGATAAAACATGGGGAGAGAGTAGAAATGAGAGAGTGAATAGAGGATAAAACATGGGAGAGAGTAGAAATGAGAGAGTGAATAGAGGATAAAACATGGGGAGAGAGTAGAAATGAGAGAGTGAATAGAGGATAAAACATGGGGAGAGAGTAGAAATGAGAGAGTGAATAGAGGATACAACATAGGGAGAGAGTTGAAATGAGAGAGTGAATAGAGGATAAAACATGGGGAGAGAGTAGAAATGAGAGAGTGAATAGAGGATACAACATGGGGAGAGAGTTGAAATGAGAGAGTGAATAGAGGATAAAACATGGGGAGAGAGTAGAAATGGGAGAGTGAATAGAGGATAAAACATGGGGAGAGAGTAGAAATGAAAAAGTGAATAGAGGATAAAACATGGGGAAAGAGAAGAAATGAAAGAGTGAATAGAGGATAAAACATGGGGAGAGAGTAGAAATGAGAGAGTGAATAGAGGATAAAACATGGGGAGAGAGTAGAAATGAGAGGGTGAATAGAGGATAAAACATGGGGAGAGAGTAGAAATGAAAGAGTGAATAGAGGATAAAACATGGGGAAAGAGAAGAAATGAAAGAGTGAATAGAGGATAAAACATGGGGAGAGAGTAGAAATGAGAGCGTGAATAGAGGATAAAACATGGGGAGAGAGTAGAAATGAGAGAGTGAATAGAGGATAAAACATGGGGAGAGAGTAGAAATGAGAGAGTGAATAGAGGATAAAAAATGGGGAGAGAGTAGAAATGAGAGAGTGAATAGAGGATAAAACATGGGGAGAGAGTAGAAATGAGAGAGTGAATAGAGGATAAAACATGGGGAGAGAGTAGAAATGAGAGAGTGAATAGAGGATAAAACATGGGAGAGAGTAGAAATGAGAGAGTGAATAGTGGATACAACATGGGGAGAGAGTTGAAATGAGAGAGTGAATAGAGGATAAAACATGGGGAGAGAGTAGAAATGAGAGAGTGAATAGAGGATAAAACATGGGGAGAGAGTAGAAATGAAAGAGTGAATAGAGGATAAAACATGGGGAAAGAGAAGAAATGAAAGAGTGAATAGAGGATAAAACATGGGGAGAGAGTAGAAATGAGAGAGTGAATAGAGGATAAAACATGGGGAGAGAGTAGAAATGAGAGAGTGAATAGAGGATAAAACATGGGGAGAGAGTAGAAATGAGAGAGTGAATAGAGGATAAAACATGGGGAGAGAGTAGAAATGAGAGAGTGAATAGAGGATAAAACATGGGGAGAGAGTAGAAATGAGAGAGTGAATAGAGGATAAAACATGGGGAGAGAGTAGAAATGAGAGAGTGAATAGAGGATACAACATAGGGAGAGAGTTTAAATGAGAGAGTGAATAGAGGATAAAACATGGGGAGAGAGTTGAAATGAGAGAGTGAATAGAGGATAAAACATGGGGAGAGAGTAGAAATGAGAGAGTGAATAGAGGATACAACATGGGGAGAGAGTAGAAATGAGAGAGTGAATAGAGGATAAAACATGGGGAGAGAGTAGAAATGAGAGAGTGAATAGAGGATAAAACATGGGGAGAGAGTAGAAATGAGAGAGTGAATAGAGGATAAAACATGGGGAGAGAGTAGAAATGAGAGAGTGAATAGAGGATACAACATGGGGAGAGAGTTGAAATGAGAGAGTGAATAGAGGATAAAACATGGGGAGAGAGTAGAAATGAAAGAGTGAATAGAGGATAAAACATGGGGAGAGAGAAGAAATGAGAGAGTGAATAGAGGATAAAATATGGGAGAGAGTAGAAATGAGAGAGTGAATAGAGGATAAAACATGGGGAGAGAGTAGAAATGAGAGAGTGAATAGAGGATAAAACATGGGGAGAGAGTAGAAATGAGAGAGTGAATAGAGGATAAAACATGGGGAGAGAGTAGAAATGAGAGAGTGAATAGAGGATAAAACATGGGGAGAGAGTAGAAATGAGAGAGTGAATAGAGGATAAAACATGGGGAGAGAGTAGAAATGAAAGAGTGAATAGAGGATAAAACATGGGAAAGAGAAGAAATGAGAGAGTGAATAGAGGATAAAACATGGGGAGAGAGTAGAAATGAGAGAGTGAATAGAGGATAAAACATGGGAGAGAGTAGAAATGAGAGAGTGAATAGAGGATAAAACATGGGGAGAGAGTAGAAATGAGAGAGTGAATAGAGGATAAAACATGGGGAGAGAGTAGAAATGAGAGGGTGAATAGAGGATAAAACATGGGGAGAGAGTAGAAATGAAAGAGTGAATAGAGGATAAAACATGGGGAAAGAAAAGAAATGAAAGAGTGAATAGAGGATAAAACATGGGGAGAGAGTAGAAATGAGAGAGTGAATAGAGGATAAAACATGGGGAGAGAGTAGAAATGAGAGAGTGAATAGAGGATAAAACATGGGGAGAGAGTAGAAATGAGAGAGTGAATAGAGGATAAAACATGGGGAGAGAGTAGAAATGAGAGAGTGAATAGAGGATAAAACATGGGGAGAGAGTAGAAATGAGAGAGTGAATAGAGGATAAAACATGGGGAGAGAGTAGAAATGAGAGAGTGAATAGAGGATACAACATAGGGAGAGAGTTGAAATGAGAGAGTGAATAGAGGATAAAACATGGGAGAGAGTAGAAATGAGAGAGTGAATAGAGGATAAAACATGGGTAGAGAGTAGAAATGAGAGAGTGAATATAGGATACAACATAGGGAGAGAGTTGAAATGAGAGAGTGAATACAGGATAAAACATGGGGAGAGAGTAGAAATGAAAGAGTGAATAGAGGATAAAACATGGGGAGAGAGTAGAAATGAGAGAGTGAATAGAGGATAAAACATGGGAGAGAGTAGAAATGAGAGAGTGAATAGAGGATAAAACATGGGGAGAGAGTAGAAATGAGAGAGTGAATAGAGGATAAAACATGGGGAGAGAGTAGAAATGAGAGAGTGAATAGAGGATAAAACATGGGGAGAGAGTAGAAATGAGAGAGTGAATAGAGGATAAAACATGGGGAGAGAGTAGAAATGAGAGAGTGAATAGAGGATACAACATAGGGAGAGAGTTGAAATGAGAGAGTGAATAGAGGATAAAACATGGGAGAGAGTAGAAATGAAAGAGTGAATAGAGGATAAAACATGGGGAGAGAGAAGAAATGAGAGAGTGAATAGAGGATAAAATATGGGGAGAGAGTAGATATGAGAGGATAAAACATGGGGAGAGAGTAGAAATGAGAGAGTGAATAGAGGATAAAACATGGGGAGAGAGTAGAAATGAGAGAGTGAATAGAGGATAAAACATGGGGAGAGAGTAGAAATGAGAGAGTGAATAGAGAATAAAACATGGGGAGAGAGTAGAAATGAAATAGTGAATAGAGGATAAAACATGGGGAGAGAGAAGAAATGAGAGAGTGAATAGAGGATAAAATATGGGGAGAGAGTAGAAATGAGAGAGTGAATAGAGAATAAAACATGGGGAGAGAGTAGAAATGAGAGAGTGAATAGAGGATAAAACATGGAGCGAGAGTAGAAATGAGAGAGTGAATAGAGGATAAAACATGGGGAGAGAGTAGAAATGAGAGAGTAAATAGGGATAAAACATGGAGAGAGAATAGAAATGAGAGAGTAAATAGGGGATAAAACATGGAGAGAGTCGACATGAGTGAGAGAGGGAGAGTGGAAATGAGAGTGTTGAATGAGATTGTCTAACAACATAAAGAGATAAATGAAGACAAATTAGGGGAAAATGAGGAGAATGTTCTTCAGTGTATGACAGACAGAACGTAGGGATTAATCAAGATAGAAAGAAGAGGAAAAAGCCTAGAACGAGAGACAGAGAGAGAGAGAGAGAGAGAGAGAGAGAGAGAGAGAGAGAGAGAGAGGAAGGGTGTCGGGAATTATTCTTTCAGAACGGTGGGTGTGGGGTTTTCTGTAGTCACTCAATCTGGTTTTAAATGAAAACTTGACACGCTAATCGATAAATCTGGGAACCTGAGAGGACAAAAATGCGAATTAAAATAGGACGGCACGACAGGAAGAAAATAATGTTCTGTTTGAGCAGCGATGAACGAGAAGATGGAAGACAGGATCAAAGCAAGTGTAAGGCGTCATCAATACAAGTGTAGGATAAGATCAGTGCAGGTGTAAGATAGGATTATGTAAGATGGAATCATGACAGGTGTAAGATAGGATGATGACAGGTTTAAGATTGGATGATGACAGGTGTAAGGTAGGATGATGACAGGTGTAAGATAGGATCATGACAGGTGTAAGATAGGATGATGACAGGTGTAAGATAGGATGATGACAGGTGTAAGATAGGATGATGACAGGTGTAAGATAGGATGATGACAGGTGTAAGATAGGATGATGACAGGTGTAAGATAGGATCATGTAAGATGGAATCATGACAGGTGTAAGATAGGATCATGACAGGTGTAAGATAGGATGATGACAGGTGTAAGATAGGATGATGACAGGTGTAAGATAGGATGATAACAGGTGTAAGATAGGATGATGTAAGATGGAATCATGACAGGTGTAAGATAGGATCATGACAGGTGTAAGATAGGATGATGACAGGTGTAAGATAGGATGATGACAGGTGTAAGATAGGATCATGACAATTGTAAGATAGGATGATGTAAAATGGAATCATGACAGGTGTAAGATAGGATCATGACAGGTGTAAGATAGGATGATGACAGGTGTAAGATAGGATGATGGCAGATGTAAGATAGGATGATGACAGGTGTAAGATAGGATCATGTAAGATGGAATCATGACAGGTGTAAGATAGGATGATGACAGGTGTAAGATAGGATGATGACAGGTGTAAGATAGGATGATAACAGGTGTAAGATAGGATGATGTAAGATGGAATCATGACAGGTGTAAGATAGGATCATGACAGGTGTAAGATAGGATGATGACAGGTGTAAGATAGGATGATGACAGGTGTAAGATAGGATCATGTAAGATGGAATCATGACAGGTGTAAGATAGGGTGATGACAGGTGTAAGATAGAATGATGACAGGTGTAAGATAGGATGATGACAGGTGTAAGATAGGATGATGACAGGTGTACGATGGGATGATGACAGGTGTAAGATAGGATCATGTAAGATGGAATCATGACAGGTGTAAGATAGGATCATGACAGGTGTAAGATAGGATGATGTAAGATGGAATCATGACAGGTGTAAGATAGGATGATGACAGGTGTAAGATAGGATCATGACAGGTGTAAGATAGGATGATGTAAGATGGAATCATGACAGGTGTAAGATAGGATGATGACAGGTGTAAGATAGGATGATGACAGGTGTAAGATAGGATGATGACAGGTGTAAGATAGGATGATGACAGGTGTAAGATAGGATGATGACAGGTGTAAGATAGGATCATGTTAGATGGAATCATGACAGGTGTAAGATGGAATCATGACAGGTGTAAGATAGGATGATGACAGGTGTAAGATAGGATGATGACAGGTGTAAGATAGGATGATAACAGGTGTAAGATAGGATGATGTAAGATGGAATCATGACAGGTGTAAGATAGGATCATGTAAGATGGAATCATGACAGGTGTAAGATAGGATGATGACAGGTGTAAGATAGGATGATGACAGGTGTAAGATAGGATGATGTAAGATGGAATCATGACAGGTGTAAGATAGGATGATGACAGGTGTAAGATAGGATCATGTAAGATGGAATCATGACAGGTGTAACATAGGATGATGACAGGTGTAAGATAGGATGATGACAGGTGTAAGATAGGATCATGACAAATGTATAATAGGATCATGACAAGTGTAAGATAGGATCATGACAAGTGTAAGAGTGTAAGGTAGGACCATGACAAGTGTATGGTAGGACCATGACAAGTGTATGGTAGGATCATGACAAGTGTAAGATAGGATCATGACAAGTGTATGGTAGGATCATGACAAGTGTAAGATAGGATCATGACAGGTGTAAGATAGGATCAAGACAAGTGTAAGATAGGATCAAGACAAGTGTAAGATAGGATCAAGACATGTGTAAGATAGGATCAAGACATGTGTAAGATAGGATCAAGACATGTGTAAGATAGGATCAAGACATGTGTAAGATAGTATCATGACAAGTGTAAGATAGGATCAAGACAAGTGTATGGTAGGATCATGACAAGTGTATGGTAGGATCATGACAAGTGTATGGTAGGATCAAGACAAGTGTAAGATAGGATCAAGACAAGTGTAAGAGAGGATCAAGACAAGTGCATGATAGGATCTTGACAAGTGTATGATAGGATCAAGACAAGTGTAAGAGAGGATCAAGACAAGTGTAAGAGAGGATCAAGACAAGTGTAAGAGAGGATCAAGACAATTGTAAGAGAGGATCAAGACAAGTGTAAGATAGGATCCAGACAAGTGTAAGATAGGATCCAGACAAGTGTAAGATAGGATCCAGTCAAGTGTAAGATAGGATCATGACAAGTGTAAGATAGGATCCAGACAAGTGTAAGATAGGATCATGACAAGTGTAAGATAGGATCCAGACAAGTGTAAGATAGGATCCAAGACAAGTGTAAGATAGGATCCAGACAAGTGTAAGATAGGATCCAGACAAGTGTAAGATAGGATCCAGACAAGTGTAAGATAGGATCTTGACAAGTGTAAGATATGATCATGTATGATAGAATCCAGACAAGTGTAAGATAGGATCCAGACAAGTGTAAGATAGGATCATGACAAGTGTAAGATATGATCATGTATGATAGAATCCAGACAAGTGTAAGATAGGATCATGACAAGTGTAAGATAGGATAATGACAAGTGTAAGATAGGATAATGACAAGTGTAAGATAGGATCATGACAAATGTAAGATAGGATCCAGACAAGTGTAAGATAGGATCCAAGACAAGTGTATGGTAGGTTCATGACAAGTGTAAGATAGGATCATGACAAGTGTAAGATAGGATCCAGACAAGTGTAAGATAGGATCCAGACAAGTGTAAGATAGGATCCAAGACAAGTGTAAGATAGGATCCAGACAAGTGTAAGATAGGATCCAGACAAGTGTAAGATAGGATCATGACAAGTGTAAGATATGATCATGTATGATAGAATCCAGACAAGTGTAAGATAGGATCATGACAAGTGTAAGATAGGATCCAGATCACCGGTAGCCTAGTTGGTAAACCATCCGACTAGACTACCGACGTTCGGACAACCCGTGTTCGATTCCCGCTGGGAGCAGTGTGAGTTGTACTCGTGGTTGGGAAAAAAATACCCCCACGGTCGACCCAGCCGTTGGCAGAAATGGGTACCAGTGTATTACCCTGGGTAGGTGAGGAGTATCGCCTCGCATCGTGAGTTCCGATGCTTGAAGCGACACTATCCAGAAATTTCAGAACATTTCTGGATAGGCGGCCGAGCACATATGGGTGGAAACTCGCGTGCTAAGACGCGGTTCAAGTCTCCTACTTGACCTTTACCTTTATCTACATATTTCTCTTATTTCTTCTTGTGTTTCTCTTGTCCACTATCACTAGTTCACCCAACATATCTACATATTTCTCTTATTCTTCATGTGTTTCTCTTGTCCACTATCACTAGTTCACCCAGCATGTCTACATATTTCTCTTATTCTTCATGTGTTTCTCTTGTCCACTATCACTAGTTCACCCAACATGTCTACATATTTCTCTTATTTCTTCCTGTGTTTCTCTTGTCCACTATCACTATTTACACAACATATCTACATATTTCCCTTATTTCTTCCTGTGTTTCTCTTTCCCTCGGATGTGTTCCCACTTTTGACCCAGCATTCCATCCTAAGAAAAGAACCTCAAGCTGATAGTTTCTGTCTTCTGGTTATACCTACACAGTTGTTTGATAGAGATATTTTAGACGGTTTATTAATTTATTTCCATGAAGATCAAATACACATGCTACTTCAAATACACATGCTACTTCAACTACACACGATACTTCAACTACACACGATACTTCAACTACACACGATACTTCAACTACACACGATACTTCAACTACACACGATACTTCAACTACACACGATACTTCAACTACACACGATACTTCAACTACACACGATACTTCAACTACGCACGATACTTCAACTACGCACGATACTTCAACTACGCACGATACTTCAACTACGCACGATACTTCTTCAACTACGCACGATACTTCTTCAACTACGCACGATACTTCTTCAACTACGCACGAAACTTCTTCAACTACGCACGATACTTCTTCAACTACGCACGATACTTCTTCAACTACGCACGATACTTCTTCAACTACGCACGATACTTCTTCAACTACGCACGATACTTCTTCAACTACGCACGATACTTCTTCAACTACGCAAGATACTTCTTCAACTACGCAAGATACTTCTTCAACTACGCACGATACTTCAACTACGCACGATACTTCAACTACGCACGATACTTCAACTACGCACGATACTTCAACTACACACGCTACTTCAACTACACACGCTACTTCAACGACACATGCTACTCCAACTACACAATCAAGGTGATTGGAAGAAGCTGTATCTTAAAATTGGACAACTTTTTAAACTAAAAATGAATAATTTCACAAAACAAAACTTTTTAAAATATTTTCAAATCCCTTTTTACGAGCATTAATTACTGAACTAGATGGACAAATCAACCGATGACAACCTGCACCATCAAAGCAAGAGATAGAGCAAAATGGCGCTCCATGGTAGCCAACCTTCATTGCGGAGACGGCACTCAATGATGATGATGAATGAATTACTGAACTATTGTGTATACATAAATGTTGAATGTTACTCTCTCTGTGTTTGCGTGTGCGCGCGTGCATGTGTGTGTGTGTGTGTGACACTATTTCCATCAAGTATCAATTTGACGAATGGAGCGATGGAATGTTTTAGGTTCTGGACATCATCCATAAACGGTGCAAAGTTTCCGAGACTACAACTTAAATGCAACTTTGAAATGCAAACAGAAACTGTGATAGATTGTTTTCCTCCCGGTGTTGTTCTATTTCCATGTTTTGTTGCTGGCTGACCTTGGCGTTAGTTAATGTGCTTCTGCGTTTTGTTGTTGATTAGTCTATTCTAGTCTAGTTTAGTTGAGTTTATTTTAGTTTAGTCTAGTCTAGTCAAGTTTAGTTTAGTCTAATCTAGTTTAGTCTAGTCTAGGTTAGTTTTGTTCGATCTAGTTTAGTTTTATTTAGTCTAGTCTAGTTTAGTTTAGTCTAGTCTAGTTTATTTTGTCTAGTTTAATGTAGTTTAGTCTAGATTAGTCTAGTTTAGTCTTGTGTAGTCGACAGATCATACCACAACGCGTAACTCCTCCGCTCACCCCCCCCCCCCCCCCCTGTTCCCCTGTATAAAGTACGCTTGCCACACACAAGCGAAAGCACTAACAATGGTTTCCACTCACATGGACGGATTTCGTAGCAGCGGCTAAGACCTTGACCCCAACGAATAATTTCAGGAGACGAAGTTTGTCTACAACAGACGGAAGTATGTCTACAACAGACGGAAGTATGTCTACAACAGACGGAAGTATGTCTACAACAGACGGAAGTTTGTCTACAACAGACGGAAGTATGTCTACAACAGACGGAAGTTTGTCTACAACAGACGGAAGTATGTCTACAACAGACGGAAGTATGTCTACAACAGACGGAAGTTTGTCTACAACAGACGAAAGTATGTCTACAACAGACGGAAGTATGTCTACAACAGACGGAAGTTTGTCTACAACAGACGGAAGTATGTCTACAACAGACGGAAGTTGTCTACAACAGGCGGAAGTATGTCTACAACAGACGGAAGTTGTCTACAACAGATGGAAGTTGTCTACAACAGACGGAAGTTGTCTACAACAGACGGAAGTTTGTCTACAACAGACGGAAGTTGTCTACAACAGGCGGAAGTATGTCTACAACAGACGGAAGTTGTCTACAACAGACGGAAGTATGTCTACAACAGGCGGAAGTTGTTTACAACAGACGGAAGTATGTCTACAACAGACGGAAGTTGTTTACAACAGACGGAAGTATGTCTACAACAGGCGGAAGTTATTTACAACAGACGAAGTATGTCTACAACAGACGGAAGTATGTCTACAACAGACGGAAGTATGTCTACAACAGACGGAAGTTGTCTACAACAGACGGGAGTTTGTCTACAACAGGCGGAAGTTGTTTACAACAGACGGAAGTTGTTTACAACAGGCGGAAGTTGTCTACAACAGACGGAAGTTTGTCTACAACAGACGGAAGTTTGTCTAGAACAGGCGGAAGTTGTCTACAACAGACGGAAGTTTGTCTACAACAGACGGAAGTTTGTCTACAACAGACGGAAGTTGTCTACAACAGGCGGAAGTTGTTTACAACAGGCGGAAGTTGTCTACAACAGACGGAAGTTTGTCTACAACAGGCGGAATTTGTCTACAACAGACGGAAGTTTGTCTACAACAGGCGGAAGTTGTCTACAACAGACGGAAGTTTGTCTACAACAGGCGGAATTTATCTACAACAGACGGAAGTTTGTCTACAACAGGCGGAAGTTGTCTACAACAGACGGAAGTTTGTCTACAACAGACGGAAGTTGTCTACAACAGACGGAAGTTTGTCTACAACAGACGGAAGTTGTCTACAACAGACGGAAGTTGTCTACAACAGACGGAAGTTGTCTACAACAGACGGAAGTCTGTTTACAACAGACGGAAGTTGTTTACAACAGACGGAAGTTGTTTACAACAAACGGAAGTTGTTTACAACAGACGGAAGTTTGTCTACAACAGACGGAAGTATGTCTACAACAGACGGATGTATGTCTACAACAGACGGAAGTATGTCTACAACAGACGGAAATGATCAACAAACAAAGAACAATAGACAGTCCTCATCATGATGGAACCTGTACTCCTCAACACAGCGCCTTGCCACGAACAATCTGTGCTAGGTTTATATTTGAGAGTTTATATTCCTTGGAAGTTCACCCAACTGGTTGAGAACAATTGAGCTAAACAACCCTCTAGCTAAACAACCCTCTAGCTAAACAACCCTCTAGCTAAATAACCATCTAGCTAAATAACCCTATAGCTGAGCAACCCTTTAGCTGAGCAACCGTCTAGTTTAGCTAACGTCTAGCAAAGCAACCGTCTTGCTAATCAACCCTCTGGCTAACCAACCCTCTAGCTAACCAACCCTCTAGCTAACCAACCCTCTAGCTAACCAACACTCTAGCTAACCAACCCTCTAGCTAACCAACCCTCTAGCTAAACAACACTTCCCCTGAAATCACTGGTTGGTCTGTCCTCTCGGAAAGTCTCCGCTCATAAAAATATTCATTTATTATTTGTCTCCACCTTGACCTCAACCTCTTTAGTCGCCTCTTACGACAATCGCAACCGGCGACAGTGACTTTATTCTTGTCTCCCCTGACGGTGGTCAGCCACACGGCAGCCAAAATGCTGATGATTACTTCTTTCCACGGCCGCCTCCATGTACTTCTCTCAACGGCCGCCTCCATGTACTTCTCTCCACGGCCGCCTCCATGTACTTCTCTCCACAGCCGCCTCCATGTACTTCTCTCCACGACTGCCTCCATGTACTTCTCTCCACGGCCGCCTCCATGTACTTCTCTCCACAGCCGCCTCCATGTACTTCTCTCCACAGCCGCCTCCATGTACTTCTCTCAACGACCGCCTCCATGTACTTCTCTCCACGGCCGCCTCCATGTACTTCTCTCCACGACCGCCTCCATGTACTTCTCTCCACGGCCGCCTCCATGTACTTCTCTCCACGGCCGCCTCCATGTACTTCTCTCAACGGCCGCCTCCATGTACTTCTCTCAACGACCGCCTCCATGTACTTCTCTCAACGGCCGCCTCCATGTACTTCTCTCCACGACCGCCTCCATGTACTTCTCTCAACGAACGCCTCCATGTACTTCTCTCAACGACCGCCTCCATGTACTTCTCTCCACGGCCGCCTCCATGTACTTCTCTCCACGGCCGCCTCCATGTACTTCTCTCCACGACCGCCTCCATGTACTTCTCTCAACGACCGCCTCCATGTACTTCTCTCCACGACCGCCTCCATGTACTTCTCTCAACGGCCGCCTCCATGTACTTCTCTCCACGGCCGCCTCCATGTACTTCTCTCAACGGCCGCCTCCATGTACTTCTCTCCACGGCCGTCTCCATGTACTTCTCTCAACGACCGCCTCCATATACTTCTCTCAACGACCGCCTCCATGTACTTCTCTCAACGGCCGCCTCCATGTACTTCTCTCCACGGCCGCCTCCATGTACTTCTCTCAACGACCGCCTCCATGTACTTCTCTCCACGGCCGCCTCCATGTACTTCTCTCAACGGCCGCCTCCATGTACTTCTCTCTACGGCCGCCTCCATGTACTTCTCTCAACGGCCGCCTCCATGTACTTCTCTCAACGGCCGCCTCCATGTACTTCTCTCAACGACCGCCTCCATGTACTTCTCTCAACGGCCGCCTCCATGTACTTCTCTCCACGGCCGCCTCCATGTACTTCTCTCAACGACCGCCTCCATGTACTTCTCTCCACGGCCGCCTCCATGTACTTCTCTCAACGGCCGCCTCCATGTACTTCTCTCCACGGCCGCCTCCATGTACTTCTCTCAACGACCGCCTCCATGTACTTCTCTCCACGGCCGCCTCCATGTACTTCTCTCAACGGCAGCCTCCATGTACTTCTCTCCACGACCGCCTCCATGTACTTCTCTCAACGGCCGCCTCCATGTACTTCTCTCAACGACCGCCTCCATGTACTTCTCTCCATGGCCGCCTCCATGTACTTCTCTCAACGACCGCCTCCATGTACTTCTCTTAACGGCCGCCTCCATGTACTTCTCTCAACGACCGCCTCCATGTACTTCTCTCAACGGCCGCCTCCATGTACTTCTCTCAACGACCGCCTCCATGTACTTCTCTCCACGGCCGCCTCCATGTACTTCTCTCAACGGCCGCCTCCATGTACTTCTCTCAACGGCCGCCTCCATGTACTTTCTCTCAACGGAAGCCTCCATGTAGTTCTCTCAACGACCGTCTCCATGAGAGAGTTCAAGTTACGTAACTAGCGACACGTTATGGTTTAGAGTAAATTCTCCGACTTTTGACCCAACATCTCCGACTTTTGGCCCAACACCTCCGACTTTTGGCCCAACACCTCCGACTTTTGGCCCAACACCTCCGACTTTTGGCCCAACACCTCCGACTTTTGGCCCAACACCTCCGACTTTTGGCCCAACACCTCCGACTTTTGACCCAACACCTCCGACTTTTGGCCCAACACCTCCGACTTTTGGCCCAACACCTCCGACTTTTGGCCCAACACCTCCGACTTTTGGCCCAACACCTCCGACTTTTGGCCCAACACCTCCGACTTTTGGCCCAACACCTCCGACTTTTGACCCAACACCTCCGACTTTTGGCCCAACACCTCCGACTTTTGGCCCAACACCTCCGACTTTTGGCCCAACACCTCCGACTTTTGGCCCAACACCTCCGACTTTTGGCCCAACACCTCCGACTTTTGGCCCAACACCTCCGACTTTTGGCCCAACACCTCCGACTTTTGGCCCAACACCTCCGACTTTTAACCCAACACCTCCGACTTTTGGCCCAACACCTCCGACTTTTGGCCCAACACCTCCGACTTTTGGCCCAACACCTCCGACTTCAACGCAGCTCATGTGCTGTGCGGGGTTGCGATCTTTCAATAAAAGCGTGTTACAATTGTGAAATGAGGTGAACACCGCCAGTGTTGTTGTGTCATGTAGCAAGTTCTTGTTGTGTACAAGTACATCTTGGACACGGTCCGCGTACTATGATTAAAGTATCATCATCATGTGCCATACTGGTTGGCGTAGGCGATCATGTCCTTCCGCAATTTTCTATCCATAGTTGACCGTATCAATTCTCTTGTTGACAGTTTGTCCGTATCACAACTCCAAGTTATCCAGTATCTTCTCTCTTTGTCGTCACCAATTTCTTATTTCCTCTATTTTTGCCAGTTTTAACCAAGTATTCATACTTTCCTCTTCCCATGATGTGTCTGACAAATGTTGATTGTATCTTTCTGATGTTTTTTTAGAAGCTACCTTTTTGTGTTGGCCTCTTTGAAAATTGCCTCGTTTGTCTTTTCTAGCTGTCCTCAACATTCTTCTGGAAAATACATCTTTGTGGCCTCTAATCGTCTTTTCTTTTATTTGTCTACTGTCCATGATTTGCTTAGATAGATCAGAATTGGATTTAACTAGTACTTGACATACATCTGTTGCTCAAGACTAGTACTTGACATACATCTGTTGCTCAAGATATTTTTCATGTTCTAAAAGGTGACGTCATTTATGCAAGGCAAAAACAATTTACTATGTGCTTGTCATCATCATTGTACTCCGAACATGCCCATAGGTGCTCAGATCCCCTCCTCAGCAAGTCCCGCAGTGTCCAGCGACTGACGACTCCAGTTCTGTGTTGGTTGATAAGTCTTCTTACACGGCCACTAAGTTTCTCGTTTCTGGCTGTGCCCATCTTAACTCCCATCTCTTTCATCCGAAGGAGTAACGTTGACTCATGGTTGTCGAAGTCATGTGCTCTTTCCACATCTCGGAGGGCATTGATGACGTCCGCCCAGTCCATTGGTTGACCGTCTTCAACGACAGCACAGCTAGCCAGCCTGTCCGCTCATTCATTTCCCCGTACTCCGGCATGTCCAGGGACGTAGACAAGGGTGACCATACGTATTTTTGACTTCTGCAATGACTCTACCCGTTGCCTACGTACAGAGCCCGCCTCCACTTTTTTTATCATGCTCATCGAATCACTCAGTATACATGCGTGGGTGTAGTCTTGTGACTCTAACCATTTGAATGCCTTGGTTACTGCCATCACCTCCATCGTCATGCTACTCGTGGTCATAACGTATGCACCACTGTATTCCTTGACTATTCTGCCTGCTGAGCGTGCTGTAAATGCTCATGCCCTCCTTTGATGTCGTATTACAGGTCTGTATAGATGATCATTCTCATCGATGTTCGAGTCAGTTAGACCTTACTTCATTTATGATCATTGTTATCTTATATTTTAAAGCACACGAACCTTATTTCATTAAATCACGTAAACATTAGTTTTATTAAATCACGTAAATATTACTTTTATTAAATCACGTAAACATTAGTTTTATTAAAACGCGTACATTAATTTTTTTTTTTAATCGGGCAAGTCTTATTTTTTTTAAATGAAATCACGTAAACTTGATTGTGTATTAAATCACATAAATCTATTTTTGTAAAATGTAATCACGTAAACGTTATTTTTTAAAATTAATCACGTAAACAGTATTATTCTTTAATAGTTTTCACAAACCTTTTTTTATTATTAAATCACGTAATCATTAGTTTTATTAAATCACACAAACGTTATATGTGATTAAATCATATAAACCTATTTTTTAATGAAATCACGTAGACCTTATTGATATCGCAAAAACATGTTTGTTCAATATTAAATCCCGTTAACGTTATTATTGTTTGTTTTCGGATGTAAAGAAGTATATTGTGGTGCATGAAACATGCTTTGATACGGCCATGGCGCCCAACTGCCGTCGTCTGCCGCGCTGTAATCGCACAACTGAACAATTAGCTTAACCGTTCCCTGGCGTCTTCTGCGGGACAACTCAACCACATGATCTCCACTGTGTTTATTCGTAATTCAGACACTATGGGACGCAATCCTGTGATGGCAATTATACCCTCCCTTTAAAAGGGAACGATAAATCTCATGGAAAATAATTGTTTCACTTCTCTCCCTTACCTTTCTCAACGTAGCGAGAGTTCGCTAAGGATGGACGCGTGACGTGTGTTGCTACGCTATTCTGAACATTGGCCAGCAATCATCATCGACATCATCAGCTGCTAAGCTTTCAGCGAAAAAACTGAAGATTTTAAATAAGCTTTTTTCATGATTTGCTTCATTGTCTTTTCATGATTTGCTTCATTGTCTTTTCATGATTTGCTTCATTGTCTTTTCATGATTTGTGTTTGGATTCACTCATTGTTGGAATGTACGGGGGAGATAACGCTGATTGCAAACATCTGCTAGCTTGCACAAAGGTCAAGGACACCACATCCAACAACAGTTAGCAGATTATAGAACAAAACCAACCTATTCTATTCATTGGATCAGTTACATTGGGGCATCTCAATATCCACTCCACCGTCCTCCCCAATAACCTTATCGGCTTTTTCATTACAGTGTGCACCGGCGCAGCCTGTACGGTAAACTCAGGTTAACACATTCCCTACACAAAGTGAAGCAAATCAATCCCCCCGCCACCCCCTCCCCCTCACCCCACCAAGATAAGATGTTAGTCTTGTTGTCTCTCTTCGCTTACGGAGAACATCGTTAGCAGCGTCACTGTGAGATGTACAAGATCGTACCTGTGTCCCCTCATCTCCATAGATGTACAAGATCGTACCTGTGTCCCCTCATCTCCATAGATGTACAAGATCGTACCTGTGCCCCTCATCTCCATAGATGTACAAGATCGTACCTGTGTCCCCTCATCTCCATAGATGTACAAGATCGTATCTCTGTCCCCTCATCTCCATAGATGTACAAGATCGTATCTCTGTCCCCTCATCTCCATAGATGTACAAGATCGTACCTGTGTCCCCTCATCTCCATAGATGTACAAGATCGTACCTGTGTCCCCTCATCTCCATAGATGTACAAGATCGTATCTCTGTCCCCTCATCTCCATAGATGTACAAGATCGCACCTCTGTCCCCTCATCTCCATAGATGTACAAGATCGTATCTCTGTCCCCTCATCTCCATAGATGTACAAGATCGTATCTCTGTCCCCTCATCTCCATAGATGTACAAGATCGTATCTCTGTCCCCTCATCTCCATAGATGTACAAGATCGTACCTGTGTCCCCTCATCTCCATAGATGTACAAGATCGTACCTGTGTCCCCTCATCTCCATAGATGTACAAGATCGTATCTCTGTCCCCTCATCTCCATAGATGTACAAGATCGTATCTCTGTCCCCTCATCTCCATAGATGTACAAGATCGTACCTGTGTCCCCTCTTCTCCATAGATGTACAAGATCGTACCTGTGTCCCCTCATCTCCATAGATGTACAAGATCGTACCTGTGTCCCCTCATCTCCATAGATGTACAAAATCGTATCTCTGTCCCCTCATCTCCATAGATGTACAAGATCGTACCTGTGTCCCCTCATCTCCATAGATGTACAAGATCGTACCTGTGTCCCCTCATCTCCATAGATGTACAAGATCGTATCTCTGTCCCCTCATCTCCATAGATGTACAAGATCGTACCTCTGTCCCCTCATCTCCATAGATGTACAAGATCGTACCTGTGTCCCCTCATCTCCATAGATGTACAAGATCGTATCTCTGTCCCCTCATCTCCATAGATGTACAAGATCGTACCTCTGTCCCCTCATCTCCATAGATGTACAAGATCGTACCTCTGTCCCCTCATCTCCATAGATGTACAAGATCATACATCTGTCCCCTCATCTCCATAGATGTACAAGATCGTACCTCTGTCATCTCATCTCCATAGATGTACAAGATCGTACCTCTGTCCCCTCATCTCCATAGATGTACAAGATCGTATCTCTGTCCCCTCATCTCCATAGATGTACAAGATCGTACCTCTGTCCCCTCATCTCCATAGATGTACAAGATCGTACCTGTATCCCCTCATCTCCATAGATGTACAAGATCATACATCTGTCCCCTCATCTCCATAGATGTACAAGATCGTACCTCTGTCCCCTCATCTCCATAGATGTACAAGATCGTACCTCTGTCCCCTCATCTCCATAGATGTACAAGATCGTACCTCTGTCCCCTCATCTCCATAGACGTACAAGATCGTATCTCTGTCCCCTCATCTCCATAGATGTACAAGATCGTATCTCTGTCCCCTCATCTCCATAGATGTACAAGATCGTATCTCTGTCCCCTCATCTCCATAGATGTACAAGATCGTATCTCTGTCCCCTCGTCTCCATAGATGTACAAGATCGTACCTCTGTCCCCTCATCTCCATAGATGTACAAGATCGTATCTCTGTCCCCTCATCTCCATAGATGTACAAGATCGTACCTCTGTCCCCTCATCTCTATAGATGTACAAGATCGTATCTCTGTCCCCTCATCTCCATAGATGTACAAGATAATACCTCTGTCCCCTCATCTCCATAGATGTACAAGATCGTATCTCTGTCATCTCATCTCCATAGATGTACAAGATCGTATCTCTGTCCCCTCATCTCCATAGATGTACAAGATCGTATCTCTGTCCCCTCATCTCCATAGATGTACAAGATCGTATCTCTGTCATCTCATCTCCGAATATCTTTAATGGCGATATTCACAAATGGGTAAGGAGAAAAGGAGGAAAAATATAATACAGCCACTGTCATAAGAGACGACTCAGGAAGTTGGAATAGTCGCTATGCAGTGGTATATGGCGTACATGGAGTGATCTTGTCAAGAGAATTTACCGTCGCGTTTGAGGAAATGCTGTACAGCGACACGTGGTGGAGCGGATATGGGTCTCCAGTGAAACTGCTTCCATAAATAGGATAAAATATCAATCGTATTTTTATTATTATTTCAAGGTCATCTCAAGTTTGATGTAACCCAAATTTGTGAGTTTATTTTGCTAGAAACATTCGTTAGTCTGGTAAGACTGTTTTCCTAGAAGAAACGACTCTGATTGCAAACATCTTTTGCTTTGGAGGAAGATGAAGGAAATGTTAAAGCTGGGAATCTAGTCCCAGACAGATCATACTTAAGACTTTCAGAAAGAAAATACAGTGCAACCACCCGCTAAAAGTCAAGGTCAAGTACGAGACTTGAACCGGCGTCTTAGCACACGAGTTTCCACCCATATGTGCTCGGCCGCCTATCCATCAATGTTCGGAGATTTCTCGATAGTGTCGCTTCAAGCATCGAAACTCACGATGCGAGGCGACATTCCTCACCTTCCCAGGGCAATACCCTGGTACCCGTTTCTGACAACGGCTGAGTCGATCGTTGGGGTATTTTTTGTTTCCAACCACGAGTAGAACTCACACTGCTCCCAGCGGGGATCGAACACGGGTTGTCCGAACGTCGGTGGTCTAGTCGGGTGGTTTCCCCAACTAGGCTACCGAGGCCCCTTGAAAACCACCCGCTAAAATGGGTTGTAAGAAATCTCTCAAGTCAGTGTTGTTTATTTCTGTACACTTCTTTCGTTCTCGCCCTCTCTCTCTTGATCTGTCTATCTCTGAATGGCTTGCTGGTTACATTGTGCAGCGAGTTAACCCCCCTCCCTCCCCTCTTCCCCCCCCCCCCCCAATTATTGACGGAGGCTACAATAGTTGTGCGTCATATAGTTATATGTGATACAGTTAATGGACGTCTTCATCTATGTTCACCCGACAACATCTGTCCACCATCCGTCCTTGAAATAACCATATAGACCCTGGTGTAGTTGCATTGTGTTATAATTAAGGCTAATAATTAATTGTAAAAGCAGATTTCACTAAAAGGAACACTAAAGGGAAAAGTAACAACAGCGAGCATCAACTTCCGCCTCGAGGATGAGAAGCTTGCCTATATCATGGACCTATGGTGATATTCTGCGGGCCCTGTGCAAGGTCTAACACCCGATAGCAAAGACCATAGGACATGGAGAGTCTAGAATGTC
>JAVIAB010000026.1:11113787-11116287 GCA_032433765.1 Megaustenia siamemsis | reverse complement strand
GAAGTAGTAGTAGTAGTAGTAGTAGTAGTAGAAGTAGTAGAAGTAGTAGTAGAAGTAGTAGTAGTAGAAGTAGTAGAAGTAGTAGTAGTAGTAGAAGAAGTAGTAGAAGTAGTAGTAGTAGTAGAAGAAGTCGTAGTAGTAGAAGTAGTAGTAGTAGTAGAAGTAGTAGAAGTAGTAGAAGAAGTCGTAGTAGTAGAAGTAGTAGAAGTAGTAGTAGTAGAAGTAGTAGAAGTAGTAGTAGAAGTAGTAGAAGTAGTAGTAGTAGAAGTAGTAGTAGAAGTAGTAGAAGAAGTCGTAGTAGTAGAAGTAGTAGAAGTAGTAGTAGTAGAAGTAGTAGAAGTAGTAGTAGAAGTAGTAGTAGAAGTAGTAGTAGTAGAAGTAGTAGAAGTAGTAGTAGAAGTAGTAGAAGAAGTCGTAGTAGTAGAAGTAGTAGAAGTAGTAGAAGTAGTAGAAGTAGTAGAAGTAGTAGAAGAAGTCGTAGTAGTAGAAGTAGAAGTAGTAGTAGAAGTAGTAGAAGTAGTAGAAGAAGTCGTAGTAGTAGAAGTAGTAGAAGTAGTAGTAGTAGAAGTAGTAGAAGTAGTAGTAGTAGAAGTAGTAGAAGTAGTAGTAGTAGTAGAAGAAGTCGTAGTAGTAGAAGTACTAGTAGTAGTAGAAGTAGTAGAAGTAGTAGTAGTAGTAGAAGTAGTAGTAGAAGTAGTAGTAGTAGAAGTAGTAGTAGTAGTAGAAGAAGTAGTAGTAGAAGTAGTAGTAGTAGTAGTAGAAGTAGTAGTAGTAGTAGTAGAAGTAGTAGTAGAAGTAGTAGTAGTAGTTGTAGTAGTAGAAGTAGTAGTAGAAGTAGTAGTAGTAGTAGTAGAAGTAGTAGTAGTAGTAGTAGAAGTAGTAGTAGAAGTAGTAGAAGTAGTAGTAGAAGTAGTAGTAGTAGTAGTAGAAGTAGTAGTAGAAGTAGTAGAAGTAGTAGTAGAAGTAGTAGTAGAAGTAGTAGTAGTAGTAGTAGAAGTAGTAGTAGAAGTAGTAGTAGAAGTAGTAGAAGTAGTAGTAGAAGTAGTAGTAGTAGTAGTAGAAGTAGTAGTAGAAGTAGTAGTAGTAGTTGTAGTAGTAGAAGTAGTAGTAGTAGTAGTAGAAGTAGTAGTAGTAGTAGTAGAAGTAGTAGTAGAAGTAGTAGTAGTAGTAGTAGAAGTAGTAGTAGAAGTAGTAGTAGTAGTAGTAGAAGTAGTAGTAGAAGTAGTAGTAGTAGTAGTAGAAGTAGTAGCAGAAGAAGTAGTAGTAGTAGTAGTAGTAGAAGTAGTAGTAGTAGTAGTAGAAGTAGTAGAAGTAGTAGAAGTAGTAGTAGTAGTAGTAGTAGTAGTAGTAGTAATAGTAGTAGAAGTAGTAGAAGTAGTAGAAGTAGTAGCAGAAGAAGTAGTAGTAGTAGTAGTAGTAGAAGTAGTAGAAGTAGTAGTAGAAGAAGTAGTAGTAGTAGTAGTAGTAGAAGTAGTAGAAGTAGTAGCAGAAGAAGTAGTAGTAGTAGTAGTAGTAGAAGTAGTAGAAGTAGTAGTAGAAGTAGTAGAAGTAGTAGTAGAAGTAGTAGTAGTAGTAGTAGAAGTAGTAGTAGAAGTAGTAGTAATAGTTGTAGTAGAAGTAGTAGTAGAAGTAGTAGTAGTAGAAGTAGTAGAAGTAGTAGTAGAAGTAGTAGTAGTAGAAGTAGTAGAAGAAGTAGAAGTAGTAGTAGAAGTAGTAGTAGTAAAAGTAGTAGTAGTAGAACTAGTAGTAGTAGAAGTAGTAGTAGTAGAAGTAGTAGTAGTAAAAGTAGTAGTAGTAGTAGTAGTAGTAGTAGTAGTAGAAGTAGTAGTAGTAGTAGTAGTAGTAGTAGAAGTAGTAGTAGTAAAAGTAGTAGTAGTAGAAGTAGTAGTAGTAGTAGTAGTAGTAGTAGTAGAAGTAGTAGTAGTAAAAGTAGTAGTAGTAGTAGTAGTAGAAGTAGTAGTAGTAGAAGTAGTAGTAGTAGTAGTAGTAGTAGTAGTAGTAGAAGTAGTAGTAGTAAAAGTAGTAGTAGTAGAAGTAGTAGTAGTAGAAGTAGTAGTAGTAGTAGTAGTAGAAGTATTAGTTGAAGTAGTAGTAGTAGTAATAGTAGTAATAGTAGAAATAGTAGCAGTAGAAATAGTAGTAGTAGTAGAAGCAGAAGTAGTAGTAGTAGTAGTAGAAGTAGTAGAAGTAGTAGAAGTAGTATAAGTAGTAGTAATAGAAGTAGTAGAAGTAGTGGTACTAGTAAAAGTAGTAGTAAAAGTAGTAGCAGTAGTAGAAAAAGTAGCAGTAGAAAAAGTAGTAGTAGAAAAAATATTAGTAAAAAAAGTAGCAGTAGTAGTAGTAGAAGAAGTAGAAGAAATAGTAGAAGTAGTAGTAGTAATAGAAGTAGAAAAAGTAGTAGTAGTAGTGTAGAAGTAGAAAAAATAGTAGTTGTTGTAGAAAAAGTAGTAGTAGAAGTAGAAAAAGTAGTAGTTGTTGTAGAAAAAGTAGTAGTAGAAGT